>JAAGEH010000135.1:10781246-10991289 GCA_011751065.1 Lasiurus cinereus | reverse complement strand
GACTTGTATGCATGCATATAAGCATAATCAATGATCACAGACACTGGGGGGTCGGGGTATGCCTGGGAGGGAGGGGGGGCAATGGGGAGATATGTATAAAAAATTAATAAAAATTAATAAAAAATTTAAAAAAAGAAAAATACCTCATGATCTCACTCATTTATAGATAATAAAAAACATTATAAACTGATGAACAAAAAGATAGATACAGAGGCAGTAAAGCATCAAACTGACTGTCAAATTACAGTGGGAACATTAAGGAGAGGTGGGGAGATAAGAGATCAAATTAAGGACTTGTATGCATGCATATAAGCATAACCAATGGATGCAAGACATTGAGAGGTGAGGGCATGCAGTGGGTGGGGTGGTGGGCAATGGGTAGATATGTACATGTGTAATACATTAATAATAAAAAATAGAAAAGAAAAATAAATAAATAAAAATTTTCTAGAGCCTAAGATGAACGGTAATGAGAGAGAGAGGGGGGAAATATTTATTGTATTCATTGGTTGATTCTTGTATGTGTGCTCTAATTGGGGATCAAAGCAGCAACTTTGGAGTATGAGGACTATGCTCTACTTAACTGAGCTACTCATCCAGGGCTCTTCTTGCTTTATTTAGACAACTTTCTGCATGCTTATTTTAAAAATATATATCCTATCTGAAAGATTATGTTCAGTTTTCCTTAAATCCCTTGAGAATTCTCCATTTCCATTTTGTGTGACATTCTGTCTCCCTTAGTCATTGTTAAGGAGCTGAAGCTTTAGTAGTCAAGAAATAGTAGGACAAACAAAGTCTCATTTAAAAATATTTTGACCAGAGCTCATTGATACTGCATTTGGCAGTGAAAGATAGTGACCTGAAGATTTCTTTAAAATTAAGGCTATAAATTCAATCATATTTTGTTCCTACATTCTAGATATGAACTTGGCATTTCTTAGTTTCCATTGCCAAATGGGAGCATAAAAATGTCTCAAGGCCACTCAATCATGAGTTCTGTTATCATGCTCTAATCTATTGATTCATTCCTTGAATAATTTGTCCTTGAATCAGAAACTTCTTTTTAAAAAAATACTTTTTTTTTTTTTTTTTGCTGAAACCGGTTGGCTCAGTGGATAGAGTGTAGGCCTGTGGACTGAAAGGTCCCAGGTTCGATTCCGGTTAAGGGCATGTATCCTGGTTGCTGGCACATCCCCAGTAGGGGGCGTGCAGGAGGCGGTTGATCGATGTCTCTCTCTCATCAATGTTTCTAACTCTCTATCCCTCTCCCTTCCTCGCTGTTAAAAAATAAATAAAATATATTTAAAAAATAAAAAAATAAATAAAAAATACCTTTTTATTGAATTCAGAGAGGAAGGGAAAGGGAGAAATTAAAATATCAATGATGAGAGAGAATTATTAATTGGCTGCCTCCTGCACACTCCTAACTGGGAATCCAGCCCTCAGCCTGGTCATGTGCACTGACGTGATCAACAGTAACTTGCTGGGTTCTAGGTCAATGTTCAACCACTGAGCCATGCCTGCCGGGCCAGAAACTTCTTATCTGCTGCAAATTCTATCAACATTTTATGTGACTTCAGTATCTAGGATGATGACCCATTCTAAACATTTTTCTGAGGATTATTGGAAGCAGGCCTATGTTGATTGATGGACTAGGATCTTTAATATATTTATTTGAAAAAATTATCATTATCAAAACAAAAAAATAAATATTAAGTAAATGTTGAATATATCATATGATATATTTAATATAATTATCAAATCAATGAGGAGGGTACTAAAATAAATCCATTTTACCAGTTGAGAACCAAAATACAGTGTCCCCAAAAATGTATATACACACTTTGCATAATTATAAAGACAGTGTTCATTAAAATACATTTTTACTAGTTTAGTGGGGCAACATGGGTTAATAAGATTATATATGTTTCTTTATTTCATTATTTTTAGTGGTCTAAATGAATTTACCATCAGAGCTCTTGATTGCTTTCGTTTTTTACTTTATTTTTATTGTTGACACTATTATAGATGTCCCCATATAGATTTCAAGTGTATAATTCTTTTATACATCATCTCTATGTTGCATCATTTACCCATCACCCAAAGTCAAATCCTCTCCCATTATCATATATTTGGCTCCTTTATCCTTTACACTCCCCAAACCCCCCTTTTCTCTGGTAACCACCATACTATTGTCTGTGTCTATGAGTTTTGTTTTTCTTGTTTATTTTTAGATTTAAGTCTTATATCTCACAGATGAGTGAAAACATATGGTTTTTAACTTGTTCTGTATGACTTATTTCACTTAGTATTATATGCTTAAGATCTATCCATATGGTAGAAAATAACATTATTTCCTCTTTTTATGGAGAGTAGTACTCCATTGCACATATGTACCACATCTTCTTTATCCTTGCCATAAAATACTTTGGTTTTTTCATATGTTGGCTACTATGAATAATGCTGCAATGAACGTTGTGGTGCATACATTTTTGGGAATGAAAGTTTTCAAACTTTGAAGGTAGATGCACAGGAGAAGGATTTCTGGGTCATATGATAATTCTATTCCTTAACTTTTTAATGTGTTCTTTATTTTAACAACATGTGCTGATGAAAGAGAAACGCAAAACTACTCGCTCTTGAATCTGTTTGGTTTTCACCCCATAAATAATGGGGTTGAGCATAGGAGGCACCACTACATAGAGGTTGGCTATTAGAATGTGGATGTGGTGAGGGATGATTTTTCTCCCAAAGCGATGGGCAAAAAATGAAAAGAATGCTGGAGCATAGAACATAAGTATGACACAAATGTGGGAACCACATGTACTAAGAGCCTTACATCTAGCAGCCCAAGAAGGTATCTGAAACACTGTGAGAAGGATCATTGTGTAGGACACAGTGATAAACACTACATCCAATCCTGTAGAGAGTAGAGCCACAGTCAGACCATAAATTATGTTGATATTGATGTTGTCACATGCCAATCTAGCAATACCCATGTGCTCACAGTAGGAATGGGGAATGATGTTTCTCCCACAATATGTAAGCCGGTATACCAGGAAAATAAATGGAAAGCATATAATAAAGCTCCTGATCACAGCTGCTATGCCAATCTTCCTAATGATTGAGGAGGTTAGGATTGTAGTATATCTCAATGGGTAACAGATAGCTACATAGCGGTCAAATGCCATGGCCAGGAGAATGGCAGATTCTGCCACAAAGATGAAATGTATGAAGAACATCTGAGATACACAGCTGCCAAAAGATATATCCATAGAATGAAACCAGAAGATTGCCAGCATCTTGGGAGCTGTTGCTGTGGAGAGCAAGACATCTGCTAAGGCCAGCATGGAAAGGAAGAGATACATGGGTTCATGGAGATTGCCTTCAGTCATGATTAAAAAGATTAGAAAGCTGTTGCCTACAACAGCCACAATGTACATAGAACAGATAGGGATGGAGATCCAGGTGTGCGAATTTTCCAGTCCTGGGATTCCAATCAGGATATACCACATATCCTGGAGTTCGGTATGATTATAAAAGGAAGTCACCATCTGTGGCTGCATACTCCAGACCTAGTACCTTTACTGAAAGACCACGGGGTTGAAGAGAGCACAGGAGCACCACGTTAGGCTGAATGATATCTGATCAAATGCTCTTTCCCCCACAATATATTCTTCTCTGTGAAAGAATAAGGAGATGGATTAACTAGCCTAAAAGTGTACTCTGACTCCTTCCATGGAAGAGTAAATATATCCTGAAAAAAAATTAACATTTCATAAGTTCTTAACATGTCAGTACTTTATGTATATTAACTTATTAAATTTTCATGATAGCTTATTAAAAAGACTTTTACAGTAATCCATGACATGGATACTGTTATTATTTTGTTATTATTTCTATCGATGAAAAAAGAAAACATCCATTAGACCTTCAGCCTTTTGCTGGTCCCACGGGATTCAAAATCAAACAGGGTATATTTGAAAGCTCTGATTTTAATGACCACTCAATAATGGCTATAAAAATAAAACTAGATATAAACATGTCATTGAATTTTTCATTGATCACATCCCTGAGTAAATAGGGATGTGAAATTGAATTATACTGCTCATGGTAGAGGAAAGGAATGTGTGTTGACAAAATAGATTTCAAGAAATATGGCATATATGCCTTTTTCAACATTGATTAAAAACTAATGTGATGCTAAGCCCTGTGCTAGGCATTGAGAATACACCGGTGAATTAATTGATCTATATCCGCCAATCAATACATCCCTTAAAATTGTAGGACTGACCTTAAAACTATTTTTATGCCAAATTGAGTTGGGTTCTTTTATTTTTTTTAAACATTAATTTTTTTAATATAACTTATTGATTTTTTACAGAGAGGAAGGGAGAGGGATAGAGAGTTAGAAACATCGATGAGAGAGAGTCATCAATCAGCCGCCTCCTGCACACGCCCTACTGGGGATGTGCCTGCAACCAGGATACATGTCCTTGACCTGAATCGAACCTGGGACCTTTCAGTTCGCAGGCTGACGCTCTATCCACTGAGCCAAACCGGTTTCGGCTTGAGTTGGGTTCTTAAATGAATATGCTTAGCATGTGGTGAAGGAAAATCATTCTAATCTACTTGGGTCACTGATTAAAAATCAGACAATATACTTTTTACTTCCAAAGACCACCACAGCAGCAAATAACTTAATGCTTTCACATTATAAAGCCAGAGTCTATAGTTCTTCAATAAAAAGAAGGGAAGATAATTTATTGATTACTATTTGTATACGTTCCCAAAGAATGTAGACTGAAGTAAGGGAGATGTTGGGTGAAAAGTCAGGCTAGGAGATACAATATTAGGATAAGCAGTGTACTAATATGTCTGTTTTTGTACATATAGACATATATATAAACCAAGGTGTAGACATAGGTACAAAATAAATGGATGACAAGTGACTCCCATCCTCCCCAGTCTCAATTATCAAATAAAAGCTAACTAAATATGTTATATTTTAAGGTTGTACATAGGCTTCAGAATGACTGACTGCCTGTTTATCTCTTGATTTTACTGCAGTCCAGTGCATTAACCATTGTACAGTACAGCTTTACTATCTTTACTTTTATTATGTCTTCAATATTGTAATCCCTTTCTTTATATGATTGAAAAGTTTGGCCTCTCCATTTTTATTATATGTTAGACTATATAATACTCAAATGGTCATCCCATTGTTTTTTATATAAATGTCAGTGTAATTCTTTTAAAATAATATGACATATTGATATGCATAAATATATGAATCTACTTTAATTATATAAATTAATTGTATAACCATTTAACATATAGCTATGATTAATTGTTTAAAAGTGTAATGGGCTTTTGATGCCTCAGGGAGAAGATAATTTGAGTACCCCTATACAGACCTATGACAGAGCCATATATGTGAGTTTTGTGCAATTGTGAAGGTGGGGTTTATAGTGACTGAGGTTTCATAAGGACATTAAGGTTGGATGGGCTAGAAGGGATCAATGGGGAAAAAAGGAAATATATGTAATACTTCCAACAATAAAAAGTTTAAAAAGATGGGGGATATAAGCACCTAAGTAATAGAAAGAAATACAGAAATTTAGATGGAAGGGAGGAAAATAAATTTTACAAGTGTTCTTCCAACTCTATTGGTGATCTGGGATACTAGTGTTATTGTTTTGTTTTGTTAGGTTTTAGCATTATCACATGTGGTTACCTAACTTATAGGTCTGGAGCTCTTTGTAGCATTATTTTATAATATTACTAATGGAATATTCTGACTGCATCTTTCATAAATGCATGGGGAACTGTGTAGTAATACAAATAGGGTGTTTATAGTGTCACATAGAATTGCATTTAAATACTGGCTAAGTCATATTCTGGCTGCATGGCCATTTAAAAGTTACTTAATATGTGATTCAGTTTTTATTTTTAAAATACCTATAAATAAGCACCAATTACAAATGTGAATCAATTCTGAAGTTAGTATTTTAGGATGCTCACTACGTAAATCTAATATGATTCTTTTGCCAACAACATATGCAATTAGGGCACTAACCAAAAGACCATCATTAAGACTAACATTTTCATTTTCTGGACTTTATGCTTATGAGCCACTATAAAGATACTGAACTGATTTAGGATATTCATAAAAGCCATGGCTTGTTTTCCCATGATACCAATTGGTATTTTTCAAATTAGAAGTATAATTTTACTTTTATAAGGTACAGGAAGTTTAACATACTGATAATAGATACTTGGGTTTAAAAATAGAGTATTACTGCCTTATCATCAATTTAACATCTTTGTTGTATAGAAAAGGGAGGTAAATATTTGAATTTCAGCTTTTTCTAGCCAGCACTAGATATATAATGAATATTCAGAACATTCTATTGGAAAAAAATCATGCATATATATGTGTGTGTGTGTGTGTGTGTGTGTTTGTATATATATATATATCCCAAAATGTATATACACTTTAACAGGTGAGAGCTGTTAAGTGAAAATGAAATGTATCTTTAATAATAAACACTATCTTTGTAATTATATTTATAGAGTATATATATTTTTGGGATATCCTGTATATATGCTTTATCATTAACTACTAAACTTGTTAAATAACTGAGTCTTATTTTTAACTATTGGAATATAAGTTCAATGTATACAAGCACTACATTCGTATCTGCATGTCAAAGAAAAATGACCATTACATTAACACATTATAAATGAAAAATACATGTGCTTTTTGCAGAGGGCCCATTTAATAGAGCACAAAGAGATACTACAATTGCAGGTCAAGTTCAGAGTTAAAATCAAGTCCAATGCATCATAGGTCAGGGTTAAAGAAATTGCAAGATGATTCAGATCCAGAAAGAAAGAGCAGCTTCTACAGCTTCCTGATTCCGCCCCCCCCCCCCTGATGTCTTTTTCCATTTGTCTTCACTAAGCATAACTCAGGTTACTTACCTTTATTTTCTAGGATCCTGAAAGTTGAGTGGAGAAAAAAATTAAAAGCAAGATTTTCAAAACACAAATAGGAATCTGGAACTCTCTATTTATACCCTCTTTTAGGCATCTCTCAGGAGCAGTATCTTCAGCCCCCGGAGGATTGCATCTTATTCCTCTTCTAGAAAAGACATGGCCTCAAGCTGGTTCTGGTACATAGTCCTCAGGGAGAAGCACCCTTGTTTTCTCATCCTCTACAATTTATTCATTTGCTCCTCTGAATAACATTCTCAGACACTCAAATATAATCACATGCAACTAAATACCAAGTTTCCTTTACATATCAGAGACTCATGCTACTGCAGTAAATGGAGACATTTGCAAATACAAGCTTTCAGTGCAACATGTGCAAGAATTGTACGCTTCTTAAAAAAACTCCTAAAACTGCATTCTGTCTTCTTATTTACTTTGAAACATTTAGAATCCTGTGCTTGGTCACATAGTCAGTATCAAAGGGGTCCAGAAATGCTACCTACTACTGTAAATATCCATTTCATCCTTTGAATCACATTTTAAAGACTTTAATGTGGGTTACAGTTGGAAGAAAAAAGAGATAGATACAAATTTGACTATACTAATGGTATTTAAAAAATAAAGTAATATATATATCATCTGGTACAACAACATTTTTGTCTCTTCAATAATTAATGTTGTTGAATTCTTCTGTTGTCTAGAAAGTGAATTAAAAGGAACAATGATGAATAAAAATAAAGTCAAATAAAATAAAGCTGACTCTATGCAAATGAGATTTGTGGAGAAAGGAATGCTTTCTCATTAACTTCTTTCAAATGGATCCTCCCAAATAACCCTAATGTACTAATATTTAATAAAAACTTCCTGAAAGCTACTTTCACCTATATTAGCATAGATTCCCTATAAATGTAATGATTGACCATCAGCTGACCTTGATCGGATGATCAATATCAGACAAATGGCCAAATCGGCCAGTCAGTTCCCTAGACATGTTTGTAATTACTGGCTGAGAGAAGCTGTATGTTATTACACAGTGTGAATATTGTCTGGAAAGAGAGCCACAAAATGTTCCCTGCCTTTCAAATGCTTTGTATCCAAAAATATTGAAACTAAAAATGATGGTTTATTGAATAGCTTCTCCCAGTGGTTTTGGATATAAAAAGGGAAAAATACGTATTTTCCCACCTATCCTTGGAAAACAAATTAAGGGAATCAAAGTAGAGTAGAGGAAAAGAGATTGAGGAAGAAGAGTGAGAAATTAGGTGACAATAGAAATTGGTCTCTACATCTGATTCTTCTGATGATAACCAGAACAAAGAATGGAAGGCACAGGATAAGGCTGTAAACTCTACTTATTCTGATACTTTCCAATGTGGGGACTTTGCAGTCTTGGTTATTTAATCTCTGAAGATTTTTGTTTGTTTGTTTTATCAAAAGAGTTTGATAGATAATGATTTCAGATACATATTTTCTTGTAGAAATAGCTCTGTTTCCTCCTTTGGTAAATAAGTTTTGGTAGATAATATTTTAAATACCAGAGGGCTATAAATTATTACCAGTTTAAAGCCCATTTCCAGTAAAATCCTATACATATAGATTAATTATTGCTTAAGACCTTCAATACTTTGTCTATCTTCTAGAGATGTCTCTAGCCAATTATCTGAAATACTTGGGTCACATTTTTCAGAAAGGAATTTTCTAGATTTTAGAAAAGTTACATGGTTATATTCTTGAAATTAGGTAACAATATTATTGGAGTATTGATGATCCCCTCGTAATCAAATAGATAGATATCATTTCAACTAACATAAAATAATTATGCAAATACCCTCACAACAGTTTATGTAAGGTTTTGTAATTGTTTTAGGTCAGATTGTGCAGCCAAAAGCTTCAGCTTTCAAAGTTCCACAGATTTCAAAAGAATGAATTAGGGATTATAATTCTGTAACTAAAATAATGGTAGAAATTTCATGGGCCTTGGCTTTCTTTTCTATAAATTGAGGATGATGAACTGGTTGGGATTTTTTCCTTTAAATATATGTTAAATAAGACGTGAAACCATAAAAATATTAGAGGAATCCACAGGAAGCACAATCTCAGACATATGCCAAAAGAACTTCTTCACTGACACTTCTCTAAGGGCAATGGAAGCTAAAGAAAAAATAAACAAATGTGACTACATCAAAATTAAAAGCTTTTGCACAGCAAAAGAAACCATCAACAAAATAACAAGAAAGCCCACTGTATGGGAGATCATATTTGCAAATGTTATCACTGATAAAATTTTAATCTCCAACATCTACAGCCAACTTATACAACTTAATAAAAGGAAGATAAACGAGCCAATAAAAAAATGGGCAACGGACTTAAATAGAATCTTTTCAAAAGACGACAGAAGGAAGTCCAAGAGACACATGAAAACATGCTCATTCACTAATTATCTGAGAGATGCAAATTAAAATGACAATACAGTACCATTTCGCACCTATCAGAATGGCAACCATCAACAAATCAACAAACAACAAGTGTTGGCCAGGATGTGGAGAAAAAGGAACCCTTGTGCACTGCTGGTGGGAATGCAGACTGGTGCAGCCACTGTGGAGAACAGTATGGAATTTCCTCAAAAAACTCAAAATGCAACTCCCATTTGACCCAGCAGTCCCACTCTTAGGAATATATCCTAAGAAACTTGAAACACCAATCAGAAAGGATATATGCATCCCTATGTTCATAGCAGCACAATTTACAATAGCTACAATTTGGAAACAGCCTAGGTGCCTGTCAGCAAATGAGTGGATCAGAAAACTGTGGTACATCTACACAATGGAATTCTATGCTGCCATCAAAAAGAAGGAATTCTTACCATTTGAAGCAACCTGGATGGACTGGAGAGCCTTATGCTAAGTGAAATAAGCAAGTCAATGAAGGAGAAACACCACGTGATCTCACTCTTCTGTGGATAATAAAGAACATTATAAACTGATGAACAAAAAGATAGGTAACAGAGGCAGTAAAGCATCAAACAGACTGTCAAATTATAGCAGGAAGGTTAAGGAGAGGTGGGATAGATAAGAGATCAACCAAAGGACTTGTATGCATGCATATAAGCATAACCAATGAACACAAGACACTGGGGAGGTAGGGTATGCCTGGGAGGGGTGGGGCAATGGGAAGATATGTATGCATGTAACACATTAATAAAAAATAAATAAAAATAAATAAATATGTGTTAATATTTAAGTTTCTCTAAGCTGACTTTCCATAGCTGTTTTATAAGCAAGAGAGATTCCTGAATGCTCCTCCCTCCCTCTCACTGAACTCCTGACAACAATTGATTTTTAGACTCTTTTTATGATTTTGCCTTTTCTAAAATGTTACATAGTTAAAATCTTGTAAATATATGTAGCCGCCTCAGGATGCTTCCTTTCACTTAACAATATGCAGTTAAGGTTCTTCCATGTCTTTTCACAGCTTGATAGCTCAGTCTATAATCAAAGAATATTATATTGTGTGAATGCACCACAATTTGTTTATCCATTCATTTTAGTTATTTCAAATTTTTGCAATTATACATAATGCTGCTATAAACATTTATGTGCATATCTTTGTGTGGACATAAGTTTTCAACTCATTTGGGTAAAATATGTAGGAGTGAAACAGCTAGATCACATAATAAGGCAAAGCTTAGTTTTGTAATAAACTGTAAAACTCTTTTCCAAAGTGTCTGTACTATTTTGCATGAGTGTCCTTATTGTTCTACATCCTCCCCCAGCATTTGATGTTGTCAGTATTTTAATTTTAGCCATTCTAATGGGTGTGTAGTAATATTTCATGACTGTTTTAGTTTCCTACTAATAAATGATATTGAACATTTTTTCATATGATTATTGCTATTTGTGTATCTTCTATGGTCATGTGTCCAGGTCTTTCGATCAATTTCAACTTAGTTGTTTATTTTCTTATAATTGAGTTTTAAGAGCTCTTTGTATATTTTGGATAAAAGTCCTTTATCAGATAAGTTTTTGCAAATATTTTTCTGCCAAATTTGTATTGTATTATTAAATTAAGCACAGAAACGTGCATAAATTCTTGTCTTTTTATTCTTTTAACTTACTATGAAATTATATATATTTTTTCTGAATACTTGGTGGTTACTGTCAACTTTTACTTTGTCTATTGTCTGGGAAAACTTGTATAATTTTCAAATTCCTAATTTTAAACATTTTCTCTTATATTTTTATCTTCTCTATTTTTCTAGAACTTCTCTTAATGAGTTTTTGATGTTCTTGGATTGACCTTATATATTTTATTTCCAAGTTCCCATATTTAATATTTAAATATTTTCTTCTGCATTCTTAAATCTATCTCCTGAGACTTCTATTAATTTTTATTTCATCTCTTATATTGCTTAATTTCAAGTAATATTTATGTTATCTAATTGCTTTTTATTAATAATATTCTGTTCCTATATTAAGGATTAATATGACTATTTCATTAATAGTATTATTTATGGATTTATCTTCATTTTTAAGTTTTATCTTCTGCTCTAAATAAAATTTTCTGCACTCAGTTAATTTTTAAAATTTATTTTGGATATCTTATTTTTATATTGGTTTATTTAATCACAGCTCTGGTAATCCTTTGCTGTCCCTCCCTATTTTGTCATGAAGGACCAAGAATTTAGTAGAGATGTCTATGAACTTGGTGGGATTTGTTATCTGGTCAGTCATTTTGTAGGCTCCTGAGAAAGGAGCCTCCCTAATTAGGTGAGTGAATACTCAAATGCCAGTATCTATTGGTCTTTTCTTTTGAGACAGTTTTTACTGAAAATAATCTCAAAACTTTTTAATTGTGGAATATTTGTCTGATTAGTAATTTAGAAGATAAGGAGGAAAATGTTTTCCATGAACTTCAGCATTCAATATGTATTATTTTACATAATTTCTCTCTTCTATATATGTAACACCCTAGTCCTAGTATCCTTTGTACCTAACTCCATAAATATGAATCATATTTACCTCATTTTTTATTATTTTTGTTTGTTTGTTTTTGCCAGACTGAAAAAGGAGTGAGTATCTGGATACTTTCATTAGGAAAACTCACACTGATGTTCACCTTTTCTACCATGCTCAGTCAGTCACACACAGAGTTTTTCTAGGGTTGTTCTATGCATATCATTTTTCTTCTCATTAGTATTCCCTCCTGTAAACACCTGGAATTCATATTTACCTATCTTGTTTTGTCTTTTGAGAATACTATGTGAAATTTCTATCTTTATAAAATATGTTTTAATAAACAGCACTACCATTTCCTCTCACAGTGTACCTGTGTGTGCAACTACAAGTTTATTGGATTATAGAAAGTAGCAGAAATAAAACTTTTTTAATATATTTTATTGATTTATTACAGAGAAGAAGGTAGAAGAATAGAGTTAGAAACATCAATGAGAGAGAGACATCGATCAGCTGCCTCCTGCACGCCCCACACTGGAGATGTACCCGTAACCAAGGTACATGCCCTTGACAGGAATTGAACCTGGGATCTTTCAGTCTGCAGGCCGATGCTCTATCCACTGAGCCAAACTGGTTTTGGCATAAATAAAACTTTTTAATCTGCTAAGTTTACAGGTAAATTGGCACTTCAATATTCTTTAAATTCGTATTGTATTATTAAATTAAGAACAGAAATTGCATAACTAATGACACAGATAGATGAATTAGCACACAATCAATAAAAGCTTATGAGCAACACTGAACAAGAAAGAGAACACCACCAGCATCCCAAAACTAGCATAGATTCTGATCTAGTAGGGCTGACTGAAGCTTGAGATTCTGCATTTCTTTAAGCCACTGATGTGCTGAGGGTATAGGACCAGAAATCACACTTTTAGTAGAAGAGCTTTATGATACCAGTTACCACTGCAAAGGAGTTCTTGACTGGTTTTTTTTGTTTTATTTGTTTTCCATTTCCAATGGAGTCATTCTAGAAAATGGATGTATTTTGGTCTCTATTCATTACTCTAGCAGATTTTCCCCCTTTTCTAATAGTGGCCACAAATATCCTAGGGAAAAAACACATGGCCTTAGGTATAAATATTCTGAGTTTATTTTACACTAAAGTTTTGATAGACCTAGGAAAATTAGTCCATTGTACCATGAGCATCTCCTGGTGGATTTATTATGAGCAGATTATTTTTACTATAAGCTTATTTTCTCACTTCCAAGAATCACTGATCTTTCCCATCCTGACCCTTAGTTTTTTGATGTGGGGGTAAATCCAACTGAGGCTAGACTGCATTCTACTGTCACTTACCCCAGCCTATATTGTTTTGAAGGAGAATATAGAGGACTACCTTGGTGGTCAGAGGTGGAGTGGGGGTAGCAATCTGAATCTGTGCCAGTAACCAGTATCCTAATGCACATTATTGTTAGCCTATAATTAAGTCACTGCCCCTTCCTTAGGCAATAATCTGTTTTCCTAAATACTCCCAGTTTACAAGAGCCACAAACTAAGAATTTAACAGCTTAGCCAGAGAAAGGTCACTGGTACCACCCAGGCCAGGCCTTTAGCTGTAATCTTACTTCCCTAGGATAACTTAAGTAGGATTGCAAAAGCCCACCACAAAAGTCTGGAAGTTAGGAAACCAAGAATTATAGGAATATATATCAAGGGTAATCTCATTGTATAATGGAGTTCAGGCTTTGGATCTTTGAATCCCCTGAGCCTGAAGTGCTGCTTTAAATAAAGGTTTCTTTTTTTCCTGAATCTCCAAGTACTTGTGTATTTTCTGGTCACCAGATAAATCCTGAAACACTTTGGCTTTCTCCTTATTAGTTTAAGGGAGCAGTACACAATGGCATGACAATTTTCTTATAACAAAACCAAAAAGAGGAGAATGTGTATTTCCCTAAACTCACTGTGTTACTTTAGTAGTATTTCCCATTCAAGCTGGATTGTAGCCTTACAAGTCTCATAATGAAGTCTGGTCAACTCCTACAAGGTTATTATTTCTCACCGGCTCTTTAGGCTACTACTTTGACAAAAGTGTCAGGACTTAATTCATGAATGACAGGTTTCTTATTTCATAAAATTGTCTTTCTGGAATCTATGGAAGAATGTCTCTGCCTAATTTCTCTCAAAAGGCTACAAAGTGCCAGATGGTGATTTTAACACCTGTGATATGTCTACCTGTTCTCACTGTCAGGACCTGAGTGGATGACTCTGAAATGGTCTTTCCTCCCCAGGAAGAAGTGTTCTTATTTTACCAGTTAGCTCCCCATGGTAGAAGCCTTTAGAAAACAATTTTAAAAAAATGTATAAACCTCTTCCTTTCTGTGTAAAACCTAGTAATCATAGGAAATTTACTTTCATCAGCTTTCTTTCCTCATTTTTCTTCCTTTGGTTGTCCTCCTTCCATTTTTTCATGAATTTTAAACATTCTGAAATACTTCATAAATCTCACCATAATTTAAAACTATATAATTCTAAATTAAACTATGATTTCTGAGACTACAGCAGGTATCTTCATGCCTATTTTTCACAGCCATTATTTCCAACTATGTTGGTTTTATATTGCCATAATCTAAGGTACAGATACTCATAGTGTAAAATTTTCAGATGAACCCTCATACTCACCATATTAAACATGACTTTCAGACCAACCACTCAGCTATGTTGGATATATAACTATATTTCTTTATCTCAGCCTAAGTTCATGTTGGTACTTCCATCATGCCTGGCAGGTGGAAAATATATCCTGCTGTTGCCGAGGTCCTTGCCTCCCCATGATTGAGTCAGCTTTGAGGAGAGGTCACTATATAGTAGCAAGGCATTTAAGGGAATTTGTCAGGTTATTGAGCAACATGTGCCCCAAAATTATCTGTGAGATACCTACATGACCTTTACAGCTTCCATAGCTAACTGCTACTTTCATTCTAAAATTGACCCATACAAACCTTATTAAAGTGGCCCAAGCTTCAGTCTGCTAATCTGGACCATGCAGGTAGCCATCATCATTAGGGAACTTAGTACAATATCTGACATTCATATTAACCTAATTAATTACAGTTATTTTGGTTCTGTAGCAAGAGGATAAATCCCATTTAATTAGCAATTAGAATACAGTTATTTTTCATCCCCATGTTAGACACTATTTTAGTTCTGTTATCTTTGGCTAACTCCTGATTGATATAAGAAAATTTACTCTCTTCTCCTTCTAATTAACCCCCTGTTCTAACCCCAAAGTCCTAAATTATTATCCTGTGGCTAATTTTCTATTTTTATTTCTGGCAAAGATACTTTAGTCTGTTCAGGAAATTTAGTCTTTATTGGAAATTAAGCCAATATTTTTCTTTTTGAGACAGAGTCAATAAACAGAAACTAATTAATTGAAAGGAGAAAAAGACATAAACAGATTGTTTTAAATAGAAGCTTCAAATACATATGTTAGATTTATATATAAAATATTAAGATATACTTGCTTTCTTGGCATAAAATTAATGCATTAATCTGTTGAGTGTTAATACTTTTCATCTTATGTATCTAAGAGATTATAGAAACATTAAATCAATTACTTCTCTTTTTCCCTATAGATAATTATCTGATTTTTTTTTCATGAACTCAGAGTCAGTCATAAGAACAGTTTTCATCTGTTTGGGATATTGTTTGGGATTTAAAAGCAAAGGATTCAGAGAAAAATCCACTTCCAGTTACTTACAACATATAATAAAACATAAGGCTCACAGTTTAGAGTAGATGTGGTAAAAGTTGAATTGCAAGTCATATTTGATTATGTGTTCTTTTTATGTTCTATACCTGCACTGCCTAATAAATGGTCTTTTAATATTTGAATATACTTTAACTACAATTAACCAGAATTTGAAAAGGATTTGCCTAGTTGTGCTATGTACATTCCAAATGCTCAGTAGCCATATGGAGCTATTGATCTACTTATTCTATATTATAGAACATTTCCATCATTTTAGAAAAATTCTGATTGGACAATTCTAGTCCAGATAGTAACCACAATATTCCTGTGAAATTGGTATTTTTCTCATTTTGAAGATTAATTAACTATATCTCAGAGAATTAAAGAAGCTGCAGTTTATACACTTTTGAAACTATAAGACCTAGGATTTTAATTTACTGCAAAGAAAATACTTGAAAAATATTTTTGGGCACTTAACTACTTTCATACTTTCTTGAATGTTATTGTACTTGTGGAATAACTTACATATGTTTTGTTTTTCACAAAGCACTAATTAATAGGGTTTATGAAATGTTTCAGATGAAGTCTCCCACCTCCAACTCCAAGAACAACTTATTTCCAGGTCATAGATAAAAATGGAACCTATTTGTGGGTCATCCTCTGATTACATTTAAAGCATGTTTTAAAAACAAGAATCAGGGACTCAGGACTAAAGCTCCAACACTAATAAAATTTATTTTTGTGTACTTACTATTGTTGTCTCTTTTTATTTCTTAAAAGATCTGAGTATCTCAATATATTTTCAGAGAAAAAAAGTCTGAGCATTCTTCTACGAATCTGTTGGATCTTGACACTGTAGAATAATGGGGTTCGTCAAAAGTGGGAAAAAGGATATAGATGTTGCCCATGAGGATGTGGACCATGGGGTGGGGGAGATGCTTGCCAAAACAGTACACTATTGTTAGGCCAATGATAAGGATGTGGAACACCAGGACAACACAGATGTGGGAGATGCATGTTTGAAAGGACTTACACCGCTCCTCCTGAGAGGCAATTGCCAGGACTGATTTAAGGATCATGACATAGGAGAAAAGGAGAAGAACAGCATCCAACAGTAGTGTGCAAATGACCAACATCAGGATATAGTAGCTATTGAATCAGATATCTGAGCAAGGTAGATGGAGAAGGTCCTGGTGCAGGCAGAAAGAGTGAGAAAGGATGTGGGGATGGCAGTAATTTAAGAACTTTAGGCGAATGATGACCGAGGGTATGAGTAATGTACTCCTACATAAGATTGCCACCCCAATTTGTATGATTTTGTCATTAGTTAGGATGGAAGAATAGCATAGTAAGTGGCAAATGGTGATGTAGTGGTCAAAGGCCAAAGTGAGGAGGACTGAAGATTCCATGAAGGACAGGCCATGTATGAAATAGGACTGGACAATAGAGGTATCCAGACTGACTTCCTTGGTGAGCTCCCCCAGGATCCCCAGCACCATGTGCACTGTGGACAGGAAGTAGGACATTGGCTGGTGCAGGCTAGGTTCAGTCTGGATCACATGCAGCACTATGCAATTGCCCAGAAGAACCATGGCATAGATGGCAGAGAAGAGGATGGAGATCCATGGATATTGCTGCTCCAGGCCAGAAAATCCACTGAGACAGAAGGAGAAGAAATTCTTACTTGGGTTATAGAAGCAATCACTCTGGAACTGAAATATGTCTTCCAGGCAGCAAGAATGTTTATTTCAAAGAAAAAGTTTCAATTTCAGGCGAGTTAGAAGGAATTTTGAAGTAAACAGCATTATGCTAAAAGTCAACTGACTTGACAAAACACAGCCAAGCAACTCTATTGCTATTAGAGGCATATTACCTGCTGTGTGGAAGTGAAGGGTCCTTTCCTGATGTCATTTAAGTGTCCTTATTTGTCTACTGGCAGGCTCAGAGCTGTACTTAGAAATCACATGTAAGAACCAATAGTTTATAGTAGAAAACTAATTTCCAAAAAAGATATGGGACATTTTCCCAAGAATGCTGATGAGATACTATAACTGTAAAATTGGGAGCTGAGGTTCTCAAAATAATTCTCCTCCTTTACCCTCCAGTTTATTAGCATTTAAGTATAATCTTGCCAAAACCAGTTTGGCTCAGTGGATAGAGCCTTAGCCTGTGGAATGAAAGTTCCCAGTTCAATTCCGGTTACAGGCATGTACCTTGGTTGTGGGCATATCCCCAGTAGGAGGTGTGCAGAAGTCAGCTGACTAATGTTTCTCTCTCTTCGATATTTCTAACTCTGTATCCCTTTCCCTTCCTCTCTGTAAAAAATCAATAAAAATATATACAGCAGCACCTCGAGATATGAGTTTAATTCATTCCATAACCTTGAGGCGTGGGAAACTATGGGACGCTCGAGTCGCGGGTCGCGGTAAACTGGTGGGTCGTGTGCAGCCGGCCGATCCTCGCGATTACTCATATTTCAAATGTTGCTTGTATTTCAAAGCAAAAATCGCTGGCTCGAAGGCTCGTATCTCAAAAATCTCGTATGTTAGGGCACTCGTATCTCGAGGTACCACTGTATTTAAAAAAAAAAAAGAATAATCTTGAAGCTTTAATATTATAAGTGCATTTAAATAGTCATTTCATACCCATCATTTCTTACATTGGGCTGCCTCCAAATGTGTTTTTCCCCAAATAATATTTAATAAAAGTATTTCTGTTTTATTCCAATCCAGATGACATAGCCAACAATTACTATTTCTTTCTTTTTTGATAGAAAAAAATATTTATACACAAGACCTTTGGTGAATGATTTCCCAAAGGAGCGCTGTCCCTCTGAGATATTAGACTCAACTGTGCCTGTGGGGCACAGAGATTTAGGTTCTAGGCTACGCCCTCTGGCATCAGCCCATTGTATTCTGTGTACTTATGCATTCATTCAATGGGTCCATTGAGTTTTCACCTTATACGCTTTTATGGAAGAGATTGAGCAGTTGTTTTTTTTCTTTCTTCCTTAGAATTTGCCATTTTAAAGACCAGAAGGTTAATATCAAAAAGCTGTCTATGTCTAGAATTTTAAAAGCCTTATTACAGTAGAATTAATTGGCTTCTTCTTCCATATTTTTCTGCCTTAATAAAGTTCTGGCCCTGAAAGTCTTCACAAAAGAGTAAAGGCTCTTGTAAAGTAGACAGGTGTTTAAAAGTCCATACTGGCTTTCCTGATTGATTTCATTATTTCAATGTGTTAAAGTAACTTCAGATTCTTACTTGCTCTTGTGACCTGTTCCTCATCTTTATTATGATACAAGTGGTCTGGCGCATGAAATTCATGTACATTAAAAGGAAATTAATTATAGGAAATATTTTAATATTGCTATTTTCCCTTTTTCTATAATAGAAATGTCAGAGTTGAAAGAAAATTAGTAAAATATATATGAAAATCTTCTTCCTGTCAGAGTCTGGGGTGCACCATAGGACCCAGAGTCAAGTGCCCACCCGCCATCATACACCTAGAAATCACAACAGACCAAGACCTAGCTGGCCTCACACTCATTGGCCAAGACCCAGACCTGGATGGCCCCACCCCAGTCAAGCCCTGCCCAGAAAGGGCCAGAGCCGCAGGTCCCTGCTGATCAGTCATTACAGCAGCATGGCATATTAGCCTTTTATTATGATGATCTCATCAGGCAGCTTCTCAAGTTAATCTTCTTCTGAAGGTACCTGTCCAAGTAGAGTATAACAAGTGTTTCACAAAAAATAATTTTTCTACATTTCTTATAACACTTTAATTATTTTCTATTTCTATAACATTGTAACACTTTCTACTTATTTCCTATCATGATCACTAGAAAGTACCTTTTGTCCCTGACAACATTAGATAATTTAGCTCATTATTTTAATACATTTTCTCCAGCAAATGAAATTTCTTTGCCCTTTAAAGAAAAATTGGTCAGCTTTTAAGCATTTATTTTTCAAAATTACCATTTCCCTTCTTTTATGAGACTTTTCTCCCAAATTTCTCTCTAAGATGGTTTTCACAAGGAGGAGACAGGGGTTGAGGAAAAGTTCCTCAATTGCTGCTTCCTATTATAAAAGAGTCTTATCTTGTCCTGTGCATCTCCTCTAGTTGGCTGTTCCTGGGTTTTATTCTTTATAATAAATTCATAATAGTAAGCTAAAACAAAAACAAAAACAGTCTTAAAATTTTCCCTCTGCATCTCAACCATCACTTTTCGGGAAACCCCTTAACTAAAGTATGTTCCCATATATTTTTGATAACATACTTATATATATTGCACAAATTTTAGAGGTACAAAAATAAGATAAATACAAATACATTGTAAAAATGCTACATGTATCCTTATAGCCACACACTATCAGTCTTAGGTTATTGAATATAAGGATTAGATAACATATAAAACAGACACTGCCATAGAAATCCTTGCTGACCTTGGTACAACACTCAGAATTCAAATAAGATTCCTATAATTCTGACCCAGATATATACACAAATCCCTGAAATTGAGGACAAAAGAATCAAAGATGTAGAGATGTATTAAAGCACATAACTCTCATTCAGGCTTCTTCAAACTAACCACACATTTTTATGGTGCCTCCACAGAGAGCAACAGCCTTTTAGCAATTGAAGATCAGTAAATCTTGGAATTTTTTAAAAGTTCTATTTTAAAATATAGGATGAGAGTCAGGAGAAGATAGTGTTGATGAGACCAATCAATGAAGATTTCAAGAGGAAAGTGTTCAGATATGTCAGATGCACCATATGCTCCACCTGCACCTGTGATAAAAAAGAGAGAACAAAAAGGCCAACATTTCCCCAAACCATCATGCTGTGTTATGCCACCTCAAAGTCATGGTACATAATATATATATATATATATATATTTAATTTTTAGCAACCAGAACAGTACCTGGCATAAAAATAATTAAATAAAATAAGAAGCAGTGAGTTTGAGTCTGGGGAAATGATAGGATTCTGGTATTCCCTCTCTGTACTTTGTATAAAATTCTGGAATGTTCATTTAGAAAGCACATACGTGATCAAATTAAACACATCATACTTTCAGGGGATTTTATCTTATTTTTTTTAATTCAAATTGACTCAAATGTTCAGGCACCTGTGTTTTTATTTCTATTCTTGGAAATAATTCCTTATATTATTACTTTTCAAATTAGATAGGTTAATGACCAATAGTTTTTGCTTACCCTAAAGGCAGAGAAAGAATGTTGGGTCTAAAAATCAATGTCTTTATAATTATGTTGAATAGAAAACATTGCTGTTGCTTTTAAGACAGTCCAGGTTTATGCTTATTCTTCAGTATAATTATTTAATGACAACCACACCGGAATTGCTTTGAACAATTAGTTAATTATATTGCCACTCTTTGAGAGATAATTTCTCTAATAGTCCCATTTGCCAACCAGCAGGGGGCAGAGGTAATCCATTGACTCTCCCACCATCAACCCCAGCTTTCTTCAGAGAAGCATAAAGCAGGTTTGCTTTAGAACTGCTTAAGCATAAGTGAGGCCAAGCATCTTAACTCTTAGCATGGCTAAAGAACTAAGAACCTTCTGTAAATCTAATACAAAGAACGTGTGTTCAGAGATTCTGATGCACTAACACTGGAGATAATTTATTCACAAATCCAGAGTAGACTTGAAATTTCAGTTTAAGGGTTATGATTATTAACTTTGTGAATGAGTTCTTTATTATATATTATTTTTATTTATGTTTATATATTATTTATGATATATTTATACTTTTCTATTTATATTGTATAAGTTATCTATAAATGTATTATTATCATGATTAAAATATTGAAACATTATTATCCATAATTTAGAAGCATGACAAATGTATTACTGGTGCATATGTTTAACTGTTGCCATCTGAGTATTTAATACATTTTCCTTAGAATTTGTATGATTTGATTAAACTATGACATAAATATAGAGAGTTTACCTATTTTATTTTAATATTTTTTCCTATATCTAAGAAAATGTGAGACAATTTAAATAAATAAACAGATATAATAAAATAATAAACACTAAATGAAAGATGAAAACCAAGCAAAAAGTTCAAAGGAGGTGGCAACTAAATCTCTCTTTAATTATACTAAAATATACATTTAATTTTTTAGTATAAATATATAAAGTATTATACATTCTTAAAATTGTCCCCAAAGAATTGCAGAATAGGTCAATAAAATTAATTCAAGCCAATAAAACCTAATTATAGAATAGGTCAATAAAATGTTATACAATAAAATTTATCTCATTTTCAAATAAAGAAATTTGTAAAGTTTTTCTAAGAAATTAAGTACCAAAACCCAGGTAGGGGAAGTTTTCTGCCATTATTTGTTTAAATAGGTTTTCCATTTCTTGCTCTCTCTTCTTCTTTTGACACCGCCATTATACAAAGATTGGTATGGTTTAATTTGTCCCAGAAACTCTTTACACTAATATCATGTTTCCTCCTTTTTTTTTTTTCTTCTGTTGTTGTTGTTGTGCTGATTGGGTGTTTTCTGCTTCTTTATGTTCCAATGATTTGACCATCTGTTGTAGCTACTCTACGGTTGAATCTCTGTAATATACTAGTATTCTTTATTTCAGTTAGTGTGTTCTTCATTTCTGACTGGTTCTTTCTTATGTCTCCTATGTAGTTGTTTGAGTATTTACTAAGTTCATCTTCAACTCATTGAGCATCTTTGTAACCAGTATTTTCAACTCTGGATCTGGTAGAATGCTTGTTATTATTTTGTTTAGTTCTTTTTCTGAAATTTTGTTCTGTTCTTTCATTTGGGACATTTTGTTTTTGTTTGTTAGTATTTTGTCTCCTCAGTTTGTCAGCTTCCCTGTGTTTGTTTGTGTTTTTTTTTTATTGTTTAAAGTATTACAAATAGTAGTACATATGTCTCCTTTTTTTTCCCTCATTGACCTACCCCCTCCCGCTCCCTCTACCCCCCAGTACATGCCATCATCTGCTTGCCTCCTCCCCCAGTGTCTTATATCCATTGACTATGCTTACATACATGCATACAACTCCTTGGGTTGATCTCGTACAGCCATACCCCCAACCTCCCCTGCTTTTCCGCTATAGTTTGACAGTCTGTTCAATGCTCCTTTGCCTCTGTATCTGCCTCCTACCCCCACCTGCCAATTCTTTTTTTTAAAATCTTGCCTCTGCAGATTAGAAATAAAACTATAAGAACAAAAAAAGTTTGAGTCCCAATTTCAGTGTCCAACAGTTGAGTCCCAGTTTCAATGTCAAACAGTTCTTTATGTGTACATGTCAGCAATGGTATCTGGATGGTGGACAAATGGTGGCAAATGCAAGTCCAACCCTCTCTGGTTTGGTCCCAGGCGACCTGTAGCAATGCGCAGCTGCTGACTGCTAGCATGGCAAGGCGTTGTCAGCATCTTCCATCTCTGGACTGTTTCTCCTCTTGTCTTCGTGGTTACAGCAGACCTGTCAGTTCTCTGTTGCAGGAGTCCACTTGGTCTTGGAGTTGTTTTCTAAAAGTATATAAACATATTCTCGACCCAAAGTTAATAAAGGAATCTTCTATAAAATTGACTTGGGATGCTTTTTATTTTTGCCCAAATGATTTTACTTTGGCTTATTTTGACACCATGTGTGTTTTTCATGGGTGTCTTGCTGTTAGCATTACAAAAGAAAATTAATTTTTTAGATGTAATTTACTTACAGGATATTTTTCCCTACATGATATTACCCTACTTTTGCCCCCTTTTTTGTTTAATGAAGGCTTTTGTAAATTTTAATGCAGTCTTGATAACTTTAATTTTTAATATTTTGCACAAAAAATATGACTGCTTTAGGTTCACCTTGTGTTTGTTTCTAAGTGTTAGGAAAAACTGCTAAGTCTTCCAGGCTTGGTAGAGTGGCTTTATGTAGTAGAAGTCCTATAGAGAACAGTAGTGCAGCCTCCCCAGTCACCTGAGCTGAGAACTTCAGGTACACCGCTCATGTGAGCTTTGTGCACTCTCTTGCTATAGTTGAACCTTGATTGCATTTGCCACATCAATACCAGGCTGATAGGCTCCTACCATGGAAGATCTGCTGTGCAGGGGCTGACCCCATGGGACAGAATACAATTCAGTGGAGCTCAGGTACCCACCTTGTCCACCCCTTGAGTGTGCTGCTCAGGGAGGTAATTGAGTGGTGCTTTTACATAATCTGAAGCTCTTCACCAGGTGTGCTGGCTCTGGGGCCTCCCAGGAAGTGCAGGCCAAGATCAGCAGCTGCCTGTGCCCCTGTTGGGGCCACCTTGCATGAGCCCCAAAGTGATCTGCAGATGGCTGCTACTTGTGCTGGATTTGGGAAAGGCCAAGCTCTGAACCAAGGCTGGCTGTTGCTAGTGCAGGGGATGGGGCCACTTAGGGAGAGGTATGGAGCACACAGAGGCCAGATTCTGTTTGTTTGAGAGATTTTTAGGAAAGTTGGCTGCATGAGCCCAGAAAGGCCTTTGGGCTCACAAGTTGGGTGGGGTTTCACCAGGGCAGAGTGGATGGTGTTAGCCATGTTGATTTAGACTCAACCAAGTCATCTGCCTCTCAGTTTTGTGGTGGGAAAGCTTAGGAAAGGAACAATGGCTTCTGTCAGAATTCTTCCTGGAAAAAGGTGTCCCTCCATTCCCTACCCTGATGCCAGAAAATTTATTTCCTCCCCTTGTGTCCCTGGTGCCTTTAAAACTGCTGCCCAAGTGCTGGAGCTAAAAGTGAGTGAATCACAGCAAATTAGTGCATTTATGCTTTATGATGATTGCCTGGGGCTCCAGAAGCCTTCCTCATTTAGCCACAATCCCCATTGGTGTCTACATCCAGAAGTTATCAGTACTTCTCTTCCCAACACTGGAACACTGGGCTAGGGGTTCTGGTGTGGGGCTGAAGTTTATCCCTCTAAAGGGGATCTCAACTCCCATTTTTTAACCACTACATATGGGAGTAGAACCTGCCAATTTTGTATCTCTGCCCCTCTTACCAGTCTTCGTGTGGGTTCTTCCACATATTCTTAGTTATAGGACTTTTGTTCAGATAGATTTTAGGTGGTTCAGAATGATGGTTATTCTGTAGTTTAGTTGTAATTCTGATGTGGTTGTAGGAAGTTCCCAATACTGCATTTACCTACACTGCCATCTTGACTGGAACTGTACATCATTTTTAGTGAGGTGTCATTTGTTAAATTATTTGGCAGCTGAATAGTTCTTAAGTACATAAAAAGGGATAACAATATAAGAATGCAAAATAAAATGAATAAATGAAAGAAAAGAAAACTTTTCTGGAGTGGTGGTGAAAAGTTGCTATGCAGAGAAAAGTATAATAAATCCAACTGTATACCTGAAATTCAGAATTATCATCACCATGTTCATTATTGAAACAAAAACACAAAGGGGGTAGTAATCTAAACATTCTTTCTGTTTCTATATGGGAATGCAAACAAGATTTTTCTTCTTTGCCCAGCATCTGAACAAGATGAATAAAGTCTATCATACATAGACAGAGGAAAAGCAATTAATCCAAACAGTGGTAAGTCTGCCCTCCTGCTGTTGTTGATTTCATAAGTGTCTATATACTGCTTTATTATTTGATTTTTTTTATCCTATGCACTTTACTGATAAGCACTTACCGCATGCAAGGATGTCAGTTATCAATGGATTGCCTCTCAATTACAAATCTACTCTTCTGTGATAATGGAGGTAGACTCTTAAAAATTCCAGTTGACATGATGATAAGTTGTGCTAGTAAGGCCCTAGAAGAAGGGGATTCTCTTCCTAGTTCTGTTGTGATTTCTTAGTCAGGATTCTGCAAAAATGTCTTGACTCTGCAGCACCAGACTATTGCAAGGCATTCAGCCCCTTTGCCAACCTCTAGCAGTACACATGGTTTTGCTGCAGAATATTTCAGGCCCCCATCTCCTGTGAGTGGCTCCCGTTTTTATACCCCATGGATGGCTTTGCAATGGAGTGTTATTCTTCTAGAATTTTCCCATGACTCACTTATTTAATCTTCAGTTTTATAGAAAGATCAGGGGTTCAGTTAATTTGTGTAGGTGGCTTCCACTGACACCCCAGGAAGCAAATTCTCAATATGTAACTTCTTATGCATCTTCCTTTAGGCAACTTTGCAGCCTCAAAAATTGTTTAACCTTCTGCTGAGCCTCAAGGCATGCTCTCTCTCAAGAGCTTTGCTTATCAGTCCCAGGAGAAAAATCTCCCTAAGATTGTTTTTTAATTGATTGCTCTATATAAGAACTAGGAGCAGTGACTGTGCTGTCTAACATGGTTAATATAGATTCCTATGTCTTCTCTTATATTTTTACTTCTTATCAACTAATCTTTCATTTCTCCAATTTCTGGTTATAGTTAACAATTCCTTATCATAACAATTCCTTATCATTATCTTTTCAAATTTCAGTGTGGTTTTAGCCTCCTAATTGAAGCTGATACACTGGGCTGTTCAATAAGGAACAAGTCACACAGATTCCTGAATATAAGAGGTTGGGGGATATGAATGGTGCTAGGTAAGCAATAATATTTCTTGCTCTGGTTTTTCTGTTTCATGAGACAGCTCTTTTAGGCATCATAATGAATATTAATTAATGACACCTCTTCTACTCTTATTGTTCATAATAATTTTAAGAAAACAGTATTAGATTACATTTGCTAAGACATGTATCAGGCACTGTGAAGTGTCAGGTGTTGCAATAAACTTTTTTGTATGCCTTATCTCATTTAATCACTGTCACACCATAAGACATATATCCTTTTAGATATTTTACAGAAAAGAAAAATGAAGTTCAGGCAGTATATGTGAAATGGTAATGTTGTATTTAGTCCAGGCTGCTTGATTTCAAAGCTTATGTTCTAAACTGCTATACCATTTTATCTCACTTGTCAGTTAGCTGCACAAGCACCTCATATGAAGAATGGTTAGATTACATTCTTTTGTTTACAAATTGCTAATTTTAAATGTGGCCTCTACAGTGTTCATCAAAGTTTATATTTATATTTTATTTTATCCTGTCTATCTTAACGTGCCCTGTCCTGTCCTTCCTTAACCTATCTACCAGAAGGCAGTTTTGTTTCAATTGTCTTTCTTTCTTACTTAAATTTATGAGAATACTAAACATGCTACTGACAGGGGCAGAAATGGGGAACCAGCTAGAATTGTAAGAACTACTAAACATGCTCGGTTAACCATGGTTGTTTTATTCTGATTAAAGAGGGCATATTTTAACCTGGCTGGCAGCTTCACTCTGGACCTGGGAGCTGACCTGGAAATTCAGCCCATACTCCTCATCTATTATCATGGAAAAATAAACAACTTTGCTGCAGAAACCAGAATTGCCAGCCCTTTGAAAACCTCTGCCTCTTTTGCATATCACTAAACCCTTAGAAAAGCCCCAGCTCTCTGCTTACCAGGTGTTAACTGGTCATTTCGCATACCTTTTGGATAGTTCCTCATATAATCTCTCCTTTACCAATATAAGGAGCTGGCTTATGATGGGTGAGAAGCAGATATTTGTGGATGATCTGCTATTTTCCCATATTGCTGGCAATATTGGAAAAAACGTGCATATGTGATTCAACCCTATCTCTCCTTTATTGGCTCAAGTCGTGAGAGGAAACAGGGACCCATTGATTGTCCTATTACATTACTACTGTATTTGTCAATGGTTTGGTACATGCCACTCACCCTTTCTATTTTTCCCCCTTCTATTTCTGACTAGTATCTACTCATCCTTATCACTCATTTCACCCTCTGATCTCATTAAAGCATGTACACGCTGATTTATAGTCACTTGTTAGATGCCTTACTTTCAATACCTTCCAAATTAGATTACTATTTGGGGTACAGAGGAGACATGAACCATTTCAAATTCTTACGTTATTTCAAGAAGCCAAAACCCATCTAAGGGGCTATTGAATGAGAAAATAACATTAGAGTGTGCTTCTGATGATAACACTATGCTAAAGACTAACCAGGTAGAGCAGTCATCAGAGGTAAGATAAGAAAGAGAAGAGATGTCCAGTCAATTCTTGGATATGAATGCAAAAGCATCCTGAAGAAACTGGGGTTCCTTTCGTGTAAGCCTGAGACAGGATTTAAGAAATATCAAGCAACAAAAAGTCCATCAGTCCTATCTTTTTCACATATTAGCAGGCCCCTCTTCCAAATACAGACAGTGAAAGGTTCCAGGCTAAAGGGAGTGAAATGCTTTTCCCCAACTTCCTGTCCTGCAAGCAGATCTGTATAAGGTGATGAGGGAACTAGCATAACAGTGATGGGGAGGAATAGCAATGGGAACAGCAAGACACATAAAAAAAAAGTAAAATATTAGAGGAACAGGAGTATCTTTAGGCAGAAGAATTTAGTGGATTTGGGCTGTGAGATTCTGGACAACTGAAGATATTTATAAGCAAAGCTAAAAAATAATTAATATAAATAAAACAGCAAAATTTTAACCCTCAAATTAATCTTCAAATTGAATGCTTTTCTGAAACAAACAAACAAAAAAAGTAGCAGGGTCTGCTTCCCACATATTAACTATTTTATTATTTTTTAATCTTTATTGTTGAAAGTATTACAACATAGGTCCTCCTTTTTCTTCAATTAACCTCTTCCAATCCTCTCTTATTCTTCGCCCCCTCTAGGCCCTCACCACTCCATTGTCTGTGTCCATGGGTTATGCATACATCTATACAAGTTTATTGGTTGATCTCTTCCCACCCATTCTCCCTTTCCTTTCCTCTCAAGACACATATTAACTGTTTACAACCTCCCTTTTCATTGAGTCCAGGGTATAGACATGCTTTTCTGCAGTCTGACCTAGCTCCTCATTTCTTTATGTTTTAAATGCCTTGCCTTCACATGTGCCCATCTGAGTGAGAGAGGCAGACATAATTAAAAAACACCAGTCCAGTGAGAATAAATGCTTTTTATTAGGCAGAAACCAGATGCTCAAAGCCCTTCATGAAATTTCCATGTGCAGTTGTTAGGCTCTGGGGCAAAAGGCACCTTTCTGGGAAAACAGGAAAAGAGCTCAGTGGTATTTGTGAGCCAGGGCAGTGGCCACACCAAGTGCCAGCTTCTGGAAGGCACTCTGCACCTGCGGGGTGAAATCCTTGCCAAAGTGGCGAGCCAGCACAACCACCAGCACGTTGCCCAGGAGCTGTGAGGAAGACACAAGAGGCATGGTCATAGTCAGCAGATGGGCCAGTGTAGACTCAGAATATTCCAGCCTCATTCTAAGCTGTGTTTTTCAAATATAAGCAGAAAGATAGTAGGATCTCTGATGTTACTATTGATGCAAATCCACCACATCAGTCTGAATTTTTATTTGATAACATTCTTCCCTTTCTGTCTTATCCCAGAACTTAAGTTGGCTACCTCCTGCATCCCACCCCCAAGGAGTCCAGCCCATAACCCAGGCATGTGCCCTTGACCACAATCAAACCTGGGGCCCTTCAGTCTGCAGGCCAATGATCTATCACTGAGCCACACTGGTCAGGGCACTTTATTTTTTAGAATCATATAAAGAAGTAATAACACATTTGAAAAGAAGACATAAAGGAGAAAAAGTATAGGGCATTTTAAGTGGACTGAAAAATATTTTTGTAAAAATTGAACACAATAAAGTTTACTTCAAAAGTAAAGAGAAGGCATTGCAGAAAATTAAAAGAAAAGAACAAGAATAAATAAGAAGAGACAATGTTTGTGAGCAAAGAAGGCACAAGAAATTAAATGGCTCTGTGTAATCCTTAGTGATACAACCAGAATACCTATTTCCCATTGTGAAGTGCATCCTGACATTTATCTTCTCCCCCCTTGACATGAGCTTGACTGTGAAAAGGAGAGAACATTGAGTGTTCTAGAGACTCACCCTGAAGTTCTCAGGATCCACGTGCAGCTTGTCACAATGCAGTTCACTCAGCTTAGCAAAGGTGCCCTTGAGGTTGTCGAGATTCTTCAGACCCTCACCAAAGGAGTTCAGCACTTTCTTGCCATGGGCCTTCACCTTAGGATTGCCCATCACAGCGGCAGCATTGGACAGGTCCCCAAAGGAGTCAAAGAACCTCTGAGTCCAGGGGTAGACCACCAGCAGCCTGAGGGGTGATTGCAGCACAGAGGACAGAGGGAGTCAGTGCCTGTCAGACACTCACACACTCAGCTTCCACTCACCCTCCTTATGCCTGGATACTTACCTGCCCAGGGCCTCACCACCAACTTCCTCCACATTCACCTTGCCCCACAGGCCAGTGACGGCACTCTTCTCATCACCAGTCAGATGCACCATGGTGGCTGTTTGTGTAGTTGCTAGTGAACACGGTTGTGTCAGAAGCAAGTGTAAGTACCAGCCAACCTTGCTCTTCCTTTTATGCCCAGCCCTGGCCCCTGCCCTCCCAGCTCCTGTGAGCAGATTGGCCCAGGCCAGGGTGTGGTTCTGTGGGGTGAGGATTGAACGATGACAGCTATGCCTGTCCTTGCAGTTCTGGCACCGGCTTGAAAGTCTGACTTTAGCCCCTCAGTCCTCTCTTTAGGCATCTCAAGGTCCCATCCAGGAGTACAAATTTTCCCTTAAAATCATCCTTCCTAAAAAAAAATTGCTTATATAATTTTAGAATCACAGCCTGGTAATGTCTTGGAGATCGCCTCCTCAATTTCCTTATTTGACAAATGAAGAATCTGAGTTCCAGAAAGTTCAACTTAATAGTATTTGGGTAGTTCACTCCTGTCTTTAGAGTACACATATTTATAAGTATAGCATGGATGATACCTTTGCCCCAGTTCTAAAAGTATCTTTCTTTTCTTGGTTTGAATTAAATCATCCTTGTAAGAAAACATCTACTTCATTCATTTAAAAAATCATATAACTAAATAAATGATGATTAAAAAGTAGAATAAATATAAATCAGGAATATTCTGTGAAATAGTTGCCCTATTAGATTTGGGGAACTACAGATAGAAACTTATAGGTCTCAGAATGTTGTAAGACATACAAATAAGTCCAAAATCAATTACAACCCCAAATTGTTAGTAACACCGAGGGGAACAATGTGTTAAAATACTAAACAGGGACACATAGATATTTTTTTCTTTCTGGACTGATCTGGGGAAATATTTGAGAGAACAGAGAAGTGCTCTGTGACTTAAAAAAAGGGGTAGGAAAGTGGAAAGGAATTCTTGCCTTGGCACCTGTTATTTTTTCCTTCCACCACTAAGAATTCTGTGTGTATAATAATTTCTCTGATGCAAATTCATCACCCATAATCCCATTTTCTCTATATGTTTTATTTGTTTAAGCCTTCTTTTCCTAAAATTTACTCTTTTATCTCTACAGCTTTTCTAATACCCATGCCCATCTATATAACCCTTGGAGCTCCTTTTTCTCATGTAATAAATTCTGTTAATCTTATCAGACTAGGAAAAAAAAGTGTAAAGTCCTTCTTGTTATTAAAAGATACAATAAAAAGGTCTAATTTGCAAGTAGTTCTGTGCTGAGCACAGGATTTTTGGATTCCCCAAGGGTCTAATAGTTATTTTCCCTAATTTTCACCATCACTACTTCCTATGTCCATGTATCTCCTACTTGGATTATTCTCAGTGCCCTTTCTCTCTCCTTTGCCACCACTGGCAATAAATATGTAACAGAAGTCTTCTTTCTTAAATCATCTTTGGCCATAAATGATCTAAGGGTCACTCTGGTACCAGCTTCCTGGTTTCAAGACAGAAGTTGCTGCTTTCTCTCACTGTTTCTACTTCATATGTTCATATGATTGAAGAGTGAAACTGACTTTTCCTTATATTACCCATAACCCTGCAAGGACAAGACTGCAAAGTTATAATAAGACATCAAAAGCTCTGGGACATACCATACAACATTGAGAATGTATAAGTAATAATAAATGTGGTTATGTTCAGAGCCTGAGCTCAAATCCAGATCAACATTGAAAGTTCTGAGAACCTTCCTAGCCCCACTGACATTGTCACTGTTGTGAGCTTCTATCTATCCTGGGAAGAGGTACCACACGATGTCTGCTTTACTTTAACTCCATACCCACTGAGCACTAAACACACACACACACACACACACACACACACACACACCCTCCAAAACAGAAGATTTTTTCCTTTACTCCATTTTTTCAAGTTAACCTAATTCCTAATGCTTTATATTAGAATGGGCCTAGTCTAAGTATGATTAAGAAGGTAAGTATTAACTTCCTTCAAGAGAATCATGACACTCATCTAGAGGTACATTGGTGTTGTTTTTGTTTTTTGTTTTTTCATTTGTTTAAAAAAATTGTACTCAGCTAGAACACTTTTGTATATACTCTAGTGTTCAGTTCTCAGTTCCCAAGGAAGACTATCTCAGCAATCTAATCTCTGTTTTCCTCAATCAAGCACAGTTATTTTTTGCTTTTTTCTCTCACATGCACAATGTCTTGGTTACTTCTCCTTGGTATCCTCTCAAAAATGAAATGAAGTGAAAATACTCCAGAAAGAGCATAATTCATATAAATAAAAAACAAATACAGGGAAGTTAAAAAATATGGTAGTTTAACTAATTTTTAAGACATGTTTTTAATTTCAGTATTGGAATCTTTAGGCCCAATTTCTTGTCTAGATTCATTGGTTGGTTCCCAGAGGTGAAGGAACAAAAGAGGTTATAGAAAGCTTTTTTTGTATTTTTCTTCTTTTCATGATCATTTGGAAAAAAGAAGGATACTTTTTTTTACTCATTTTGAGACTATGACACCCACAATTTCTTTTACTCTTTTTCAATTTCTCTGAAATTCTTTTCTATCTGAATATCTGATTCTTACAAGAACTTTTCTGTGATAAAGAATGTGGTAATAATTTCCCTAGCACCTCCTAGAGTGTCTCTGAGTCTATGGTTGTTAAATATCCTATGTAGATGTAAACAGTTCCAAGCGTCTACTATGTACAATGACCTGAGGAGAAAAATAAATAAATATAAAAATGTCTACCCTCAGGCAATTCAAAATATAGTGGTAAAACCATAAACTGTAATGTGTTTTCTATATCCTAATAATATACACAGAGTAATTATGAAAACACTTTCATACAAAAGGAAGCAACAGGCTCTATTTTAGGTAGTCAAGTCTAAAATTAATTAACAAGAAATTATATAGAATTTTAAAAATGTGTACAAGTTAGAAGATTCTAGAAATCCTTCAGATATTTTACTAGCTGTAATCAGAAAACAAATGTCTTGATCAGTGCTTTACTTTCCTAGGTGCATCCGCATTATATATTACATCATTAACACCCAAGGAACTCTGAGCATTGCTTCATTATTCAGATTGTCCTCTGGTCCCAGGAGTTCTAACACAATGAATAATTATCTACTCATTTATTTATTTAATTTCATAAATATTCTCTCACTGCCTGTAGAACTTTAAGCACAGTACTCATGTGGGATAGTACTAAAAAGGCAGAAATGTTTATACAGCATAGAGAATGAGTGTGGTGGATAAGAAATGTGAAAAATGTATAGGGGGTTGAAAAGATTCTCTTAGGCAATTTTACAAAGTTAATTGAAGCCAGTGTTAAAAATTATTACAAGTGATATTCAAGCATTAAACTTTGTCTGAAGGAGGTGTGGGGACTAGTTTTGGAGGTGTAATGGGACAAGTTAAAGAAGTAGGTTCTTTCTTAGAGCGAGGACATCTGATGGAGTCTAATGTTAGGATTTACAATGTGCAGGCAAGAGACATTAAAAAAAAAGAAAAAAGAAAGAACACTTAACAATGTCTTGAGCAAGTATTATGTCTTAACTTGAGCACATTATATTTTTACTAGTTGTATGAAATGGATCAGAGCATTAGCCTGAAGGCCATGTCTTAGGTTTGAGGTCCCCCAAAGAGCCCCTGTAATGCCAAGAATCGTCTCCATATTTCAGTCCTATGCTTTGAAGGTAGAAGTGTCAGCTTTTAATTACTGAGTATGGTCCCCTTCCTTTTCTCATCTACCTTGACCTCCTTGTGTAAGACACAGAGCTCCCTATACATAAATCCTCATGGATGTTCTTATACCCCCAGAGGAGAAAATGATAAAATAAGTGAAATGAATCAAGAAGTTGAGCTGAAAGTTCTTTATTAGGCAGAAGCCATACTATTGAGATTGGGCATTATTTCCCCAAGTTAAGAAATCAGAATCTAAAGAAATAGTTTTTCAAAGGTCACTAGAACACAGGGTAGGGATCAATGGTACTTGTGAGCCAGGGCAGTGGCCACACCAAGTGCCAGCTTCTGGAAGGCACCCTGCACCTGAGGGGTGAAATCCTTGCCAAAGTGGCGAGCCAGCACAACCACCAGCACGTTGCCCAGGAGCTGTGGAGAAGACATATACAATGATTAATAGCTTGGCTTTGGGGAAAGTAGGCCAACAATAATTTTTTCCTGCCTATACTTAGCCCAAGTTGATCCTCAGGTTATCTTCACCAGCATAAATGAGTAAATATTTGCATGCTTATATTATGTAAATAAATGTATATATATTTATTTATGATAAATATTATATATAATAGTAACTGATTAATTAGTGAGATGATTTACTGTCTTCAGCAACTATGCTGCCCCACTTCCTACTTCTGGTCTTTTCATCTTCAAATATTGATTTTTTTTCCTTTTCCATTGGATGTGGATACTATAAAGTTCAGACTATTTTTCAATCTTAACAATAATAAAAGTCACCTCTCCACTTTGAGGAAAGATGAGTCTTTTCATCCCACTTTTGGAGGAATTTTCTAAATGTAGAGGCAGCAGGTGAAAATTACTTTGTATAATTTGAGTACTGGCTAGGGCAATGGTTGGCAAATTGCGGGTCCTGAGTCAAATACTGCTCTTTGGCCCCTTGAGTGTGGGTCTTCCACAAAATACCACAACCTGGGCAAGTCTATTTTGAAGAAGTGGCGTTAGAAGAAGTTTAAGTTTAAAAATTTTGGCCCTCAAAAGAAATTTCAATAATTGTACTGTTGATATTTGGCTTTGTTGACTAATGAGTTTGCTGACCACTGGACTAGGGAAAAGTTATTTTGGAGGTGGGAAAAGAGAAAGAAGTGAAAAAAATAAGACATTAGAAAAGCAGCATGATAAAAAAAAGTTTGTGAGACAGAAAGCAATATGATATTTAAAGAAAAAAATATAAAGCTATATACATTTTGAAAAGCATTAAATAATAAAATATGGTAAAATTAAAAGAAACCTGGAAGAATGGTTAGGTGAAGAACCAGAGTAAAAGCTAGAAAGTGAAAAAGTAAACAGTAGAACATCTCTTAGACTCACCCTGAAGTTCTCAGGATCCACGTGCAGTTTGTCACAATGCAGTTCACTCAGCTTAGCAAAGGTGCCCTTGAGGTTGTCAACATTCTTCAGACCCTCGCCAAAAGCGTCCAGCACTTTCTTGCCATGGGCCTTCACCTTAGGATTGCCCATCACAGCGGCAGCATTGGACAGGTCCCCAAAGGAGTCAAAGAACCTCTGAGTCCAGGGGTAGACCACCAGCAGCCTGAGGGGTGATTGCAGCACAGAGGACAGAGGGAGTCAGTGCCTGTCAGACACTCACACACTCAGCTTCCACTCACCCTCCTTATGCCTGGATACTTACCTGCCCAGGGCCTCACCACCAACTTCCTCCACATTCACCTTGCCCCACAGGCCAGTGACGGCACTCTTCTCATCACCAGTCAGATGCACCATGGTGGCTGTTTGTGTAGTTGCTAGTGAACACGGTTGTGTCAGAAGCAAGTGTAAGTACCAGCCAACCTTGCTCTTCCTTTTATGCCCAGCCCTGGTTCCTGCCCTCCCAGCTCCTGTGATCAGATTGGCCCAGGACACTCAGAATTTCATTGGTTTGTGAGAATGTGGGATGCACTCTCATTCTCAGTTCCCTTCACTTGGCCTTCTAGGTCTTGTGTATCTTGACTTTTTGACAGTTGCTTCTACAAATGTAGTCCTAGTCTCATTCATGCATAAATGTTTTAGTCTGATATGGTGGGTGTATCTTAGTGTTAAATTCATCCAATTCTTTCATTTTGTAGATAAGAAAAGTAAGTCCTAGAAAGCAAACATTTAATCAAGTAGACTCTTTAGAATAGAACTTTTCTTTGTCTCTAGAGATATTTCTAAGTGGGTAAAATTTATAAATATTTTTCCATAACTTTAATTTGCCTTTTTTTCTACTACTTGGGTAAATACAGTTAAAACACTTTCTTTTTTCCATTGCTTCCTTAAAATGAATGCCCATTAAAATAATGGAAAGTAATAAACATTGTTTCTCTGCCAACTACTGAAATAGATTTGGGAGCATGAATGATAATGGGGGAAATAAAATAAAGGAAAATATCTGATACCTAGAACATAATTGTTTAAAACTATGATCTGCCACCTGGCTTGGCTTAGTAGTTGAGCATCAACTTATGAACCAGGAGGTCACAGTTCAATTCCTGTTCAGAGCACATGCCTGGGTTGTGAGCTCAATCCCCAGTGTGGGGCATGCAGGAGGTATTCAATCAATGATTCTCTCTCATCAATGATCTCTCTCTCTCTCTTTCTCCCTTCCTCTCTGAAATCAATAAAAAATAATATTTTAAAAAAGAATATAAAAAAGATGAGAGGAGAGGATTATGAGATTTGCCATGGATATAGATTAACGAAACTTTCATACTCTGCTAGTGAGAGTATAAAATAGTCTAATGGCTTTAGAAAATATATGATAGTATCTACAATATAAAAAAATATGCAAAACCTATGACCTAGCAATTATACTTTCAGAAATACAGAAATGCAAGCTTGTATGTAGCCAAAGATATGTCTAGAAATTCTTGTAACATTCATATGCATAAGAATCTCAACCTTAAATGTTTCATTCACATAGCAAATAAATGAAATATGACATAGAAAAACTAGAGGCCCGGTGCATGAATTCATGCACAGGTGGGGTCTGGCCAGCTCACTCTGATCAGGGCCAATCAGGCTGGGCTGGCTGGGGGGAAGGGCCGAGAGTGGTTGATGGGCTGGCCCTGTCCCTAATCAGGATAGGGGAGGAGATCAGGTGTCAGGCCAGCTGGGGGAGGGGCTGCAGGTAGTTGGCAGGCTGGCCCAGATCCTGATCAAACTCCCAGTTGAACTCCCATTGGAACTCCTGGTAAAGGGGACAATTTGCATATTAACCTTTTATTATATAAGATAATGAAATGTTACATAGCCATTTAAATTGCTGCTTCACATGTAGCAATACAGATAAAGTATACAATGTAATGTTAATTAAAAGTAACCAAACAAATTCAACCAGTGTAGCTCAGTGGTTGAGTGTCTACCTATAAACCAGGACATCACAGTTCAATTCCCAGTCAGGGCACATGCTTGAGTTGTAGGCTTGATCCCCAAAAGGAGGTATGTAGGGGGCATCTGATCAGTGATTCTCTCTCATCATTGATATTTCTATCTCTCTCTTTCCTTTCTTCTCTGAAATAAATATTTAAAAATGTATAAAAGTAACCACACAATAATTCAAACTACACAATTTTTATGTAAAAAGGTGAACTGTATGACTATAATTCATGTCATAAGGGGAGGGGATTATATGATAGAAGGGTACAGAGGAGCAATAAATGAGCTTTAAATTCAGTTACAGAGTATTTTCCTTTAACCTTAAGCCAGGAAAAAAGTTTGAAAAATTCAAGGAAAGGGTTAACATTATTTGATTTGTATTTTTCAAGAATTATTCTGGCACTGGCTGGTGTGGATTAGTTGGTTGGAGTATTGTCCTGTTCAAATGAGGGATCAGGTGTTTGATTCCAGTCAGGGCACATGCTCAGGTTATGGGTTCTGTCCCTGAACCCATAGTATAGGAGGCAACCGATTATGTTTCTCTCTCTCATTTCTCTCTCCTTCTCTTTATCTCCACCTTTCCCTTTCTCTCTCTTCCACTCTAGAATCAATGCAAAACATATCTTCAGGTGTGGATTATAAACAAAACAAAATAAAACAATTATTCTGGCTTCAGTGTATAAATGGATTTTAGGGGTAGAATAAGTAAGAGACAAATCTGATGATATTATAGTAGGGGAAGGAAGTAAAAAATGACATTTGTATTTTCAGGCTTAGGTAATGAATGATATATTGGTTGTTGAGGTGAGGTACACAAGAAGAAGACTAAGTTAGCAGGAATAAGTTAGCAAAAGATTATGGGTTCAGTCTTATACATATTGTATTTGATGCTCTCCAGAACAATTCAAAATTGGGTATTAAGTAGTTATATTTATGGATCTTGAGCTCAGATAAAATATAACCAGGTTAAGAATACACAGTGAAACAAGGCATAGAGGCACACATGGTAACACCTGCTATAAACCAGGAATGGGGAATATTTTTTTTCTGCCAAGGGCCATTTGGGTAGTTATAACAACATTTGTGGGCCCTACAAAAGTATTAACTTAAAAATTATCCTGCTATATTTGGTCAAACATTTATTTCACTCACCCTCTAATGCTTGGCAGGGCCAAACCAAATGATTTCTGGGGCCTTATATGGCCTACAGACCAGATGTTCCCCATTCCCTGATATAAACTATCACCACTACCTTTCAAAAATGATAGACAATGCAACCTATAAATACCTGCTTGAGAACTTGAAATGTATTTATGAAATTAGAATCATTATACCATTTTACAAAGCAAGAAATTTTAAGTAATACTTTGCAAGTTAATGGGGATGTAATTTGATCCTTGTTCATTACATCTAAAAGCCCTGGCTCTTCATTTCTATGCCAAGGACCTGGGTATAAGAATTTTTATATTAAAAAATATTTGTACTCCCCAGTGACCAGACATTATTTAACTTAATATGTGATCATCCCAATAAATCCTACACCCATCCAACACCATGCCTAGTTACTGAATATTATTGACTATATTTCATATCCACATAACTATTCTGGAACAATCAATTTGTACTTCTTAATCCCTTCACCTTTTTAGGCCCCCAATCTCCCTCCCATTTGGCAGCCAACAAAAATTTCTCTATATCTATTTTGCTTGTTTATTTTGTTTGTAGATTCAATTGTTGATAGATACATATTTATTGCCATTTTATTGTTCATATTTTTTATTTCTTATTCTTGTTCTTCTCAATAAGATCCTTTAACATTTAATGTACCTTTTGTTTGATGGAGGTGAATTCCTTTAGGATACAGGAATTTGAAGTGATTTCTACAAAAGTGGTTGTGCTTAGAGTCAGATCCAAATAAGAGACGTCTAGGCATTTTCTGTTTTGTCAAAAGATTTTCTTCTTTTCATTCACCAGACAGGAAACATGGCTTTTTGTTATGATCTCTCCATTCTCTATTTTAGTGTTTTAAGTCCTACAGAATATTTGCTACAATGGTTCCTTACTTATTTTTTCTTAGTTTCATTGTGTCTGCAAGTTCAGTCCTTTCCCTATAATTTCACTCTAATCACAGCAAACCCCTATGGCTATACTCAAGTTAGATGCTATTTTAAATTATTGCCAAGACCGGTTTGGCTCAGTGGATAGAGCGTCGGCCTGCGGACTGAAAGGTTCTGGGTTCGATTCCAGTTGGGGGCATGTACCTTGCTTGTGGGCACATCTCCAGTGTGGGGTGTGCAGGAGGCGGCTGATCGATGTCTCTCTCTCATCAATGTTTCTGACTTTCTATCCCTCTCCCTTCCTCTCTGTGAAAAATCAATAAAATATATTTTAAAAAAATAAATTATATAACCACATGTGGATCAGTTTCCCACAAATTCCCTATTTTTATATCCCTCTTCTGTGCAAAAAAACTGAACTGGGTTTTTTATTTGTTTGTTTGTTTGTTTCTAACAATAGCATCTATTCCTGATTTTACTGGTGTCTCTCATAGCTTCTCTAATTTTATACCAACCCACTGTATTTTTCAAAAAAATATGTTTTATTGATTTTTTTACAGAGAGGAAGGGAGAGAGAGAGTTAGAAACATCAATGAGAGAGAAACATAAATCAGCTGCCTCCTGCACACTCCCTACTGGGGATGTGCCTGCAACCAAGGTACGTACCCTTGACTGGAATGGAACCTAGGACCTTTCAGTCCACAGTTTCAGCACTCCACTGTATTCAAAGGGCAACTTTACTTAGGCCTAGCATGATGACTCCTGCATTTATCATTTTTCCACATAAATGAATTTTTATCACCATCAAAGGCTTAATGGAATTAGAAATACATTCCATTAAGTAGTGATGTGAATCAAATTCAAACCAAGGCAGTCAGTCTCTATGCCTTAGGGCTGGTTCTTCCATTATTGAAGAAACTCAGGGAAATTTTATAGCATGGCCCTTGGCCTGGTCTGTGGGAAGCTCCAACTTTACTGCATTAGAGCTGATAAATGGCAGTAAATTATAGCTTAAAAAGAGGTCTATTATGAATTTATACAAATAATAAATTCTAAGTCCTAGCATTCTTTACTCACAATCAATCATTGTATTGTATATCTTAAGAGTACCTCTACTCTATCTCTTTGAGGGTGGGGATAAGAGGGAAAGATCAGCCAAAGGACTTATATGCATGCTAATCAATGGACACAGACAAACAGGGGTGTAAGGGCATGAATGAGGGGTTGGGGGTAATGGGGGAATAAGTACACATATGTAATACCACAATCAATAAAGAAAATTTAAAAATAAAATAAAATAATAAAGACATTGTCCAATTCAAGAACCTATTTTCTCTTCCTAGAAGTAACTGCTCCATTGGAGCCATTTTATCTTGTAGAGCCTCCAAGAGTTTCTTCTCTATCATCCCCCAACTACCAATCTAATAGTCTCATTCTCATAAGTGTGCTTTATTTTAGCTGAATCAACATAAAAGTCAAACAAAAAGAAAAAACATTCCTTATAGAGTATAATTTTTTATTTTATTTTTATCATAGGAGTTAAATGTAGAGACAAAGGCATTGCTCCCATTTTTTAAGGATGTGAACTCTTGGAATATAGGACCCTCCAGTAGGCAGTCACAGAGTTGGACAGGTGACTCAGTGGTATTTGTAGGCCAGAGCATTAGCCACAGCAGTTGTCAGCTTCTGCCAGGCAGCCTGCATCTGGGGGGTAAACTCCCTGCCGAATTGTGTTGCCAAGACAACCAATATCATATTGCCTAGGAGCTGGGGAGAGATTGGAAGTAAAAGGAAATTAGCATATAGTAAACAGAAAACTTCGATATGGACAATACCCATTTCCTTTCTGATAAGAGTCTGAGCAACTTTCAGGGTCATGATCCCATATAAGTTCATCATTATGGCCTTGATGTTGGCTTCAATATGATTCCTAGTTGTGTACTGCTATTGAATCCAATGATTCTCTTATTTGTCCTGCTAATTCACTGCTGTGATATTGCTATGAAATGATTCTTTTCTTTTTTATTAAAGTATGATTATAGTGCTGCAAGGTGTCTCAATATGACCAATCTAAGTCCTTAGATATTACACATATATAAATTATTTGCATACTCATATGATAAAGAATGTTGTGCTGTGTATACAACATCATTTCATCATTGCTAATAGGGGAAGTGGTAAGGGAATAGACATCCATAGAAAAGATTGCTCTTATTTTGCCCTACTTAGTTCTGGTTCTATCATCAAGAACCATGCAGCAATATAATCAATTTTTATAGAAAATTTAAATTAACCAAGGCAAGATGCTTTCTACCTGGCTCAATTTATATTCTCTAAGCCAAAAACATTTAGTTAAGTTTTGGCCACTGCTCTTCACAACAATATATAGCTTTCTTTAGAAATATCACACCAATGGTCTCTCCTAGTCATAGTCATTACTCTACTTGGTCTTACTTTTGAAACTACTTAACTATCAAAATCTTGCTCTTCCCTGAAATATTTATTTCTACAATTACCTATATAGGATAAGACTTAAATGTCTATGTTTCCTAATGTATGCATGACACAAATAACTAGGACAAAAGAACAAGATACAAGCATGCTCAGAACTCACCTTAAAGTTCTCAGGATCCACATGCAGTCTGTCACAGTGCAGCTCACTCAGCTGAGAATAGGTGCTCTTGAGGTCATCCATATGCTTAACAGCATTTCCAAAGGAGGTCAGCACCTTCTTGCCATGGGCCCTGACCTTGGGGTTGCCCATTATTGCAGTTTCAGAGGATAAATTGCCAAAAGTGTCAAAGAACCTCTGAGTCCAGGGGTAGACAACTAGAAGCCTATGGGATGAACACAGTCATAGACCAGATGGGAAGTTAGAATATTCAAGAGACCTGATCAATTTCTCTTTCAGAAATGCTTTCTGCTTCTTTCCTCATTTCCAGTACTTACCTTCCCAGGACCTCGCCTCCAGCCACCTCTACATTCACCTTGGCCCAAAGACTAGCAACAGCAGCCTTCTCCTCAGCAGTAAAATGCACCATGGTGTCTTGGAGCTTTCTGTTGATCACAGATGAGCCAGAAACAAGTCTGAACTGATGCTTCTCTGTCTGGCCTTTTATTCCTCATCTTTGGCCCCCAGCCCTTGTTTCTTCCAATGAAATGAGACTATTGGTCAAGGGTGCATTGTCACCATCAGGGGTGGGAACAAGGTGGACATTTGTGACACTGATAGTGTTAGGTGGCTCTATCAGAGGGATTCTGCTGTTCTTTCCCCTGCTTCTATTATGCAACTCATATCTCAAGCTCCCCACCACCACTATCCCTGGTGACATCTAGGCTGACCATGAGGCATGACTAAAATCAGGAAAGATGGGAATTATAAATCTGTTGGATATTGTGTCAGGTATTTGCAAGACATCATTCTGTTGTCTACCTAGGGTATGGAATAAGCCACAGTTCAATTAAGTTACCAATTTTTCTAAAGCTTAGATAAGATTTATACATTTACAGTTCTTGTAAATAGAACAGCCCTAATCCAGCATCAGTTTAGAAACAGGGCAGGTCAGAACTGTATAATTTAGAGAAGAATTGAACATTTCCCTATTGTTGTTTAGTTCTATTAATAATATATGCAATTGTCTGTGCAAATTTATTTCACTCTGATTCTATGGACCAGTATATCTGGCCTATACCATGTATCTACTCATTTGTGTCAGAACATACACAATCAAATGTTGGGGAGCATGGGGACTCCTGTGTTCAATGAATAGAGCATTATAGGACTCCATGGAAGTGGCTATAGATTAAGGGATATGGCCTTAGCATATGCTGGAAACACATGTTAAAAACCTATACATGTGTTTTTACAGAGTTATTTTAAAATCTAAAGAGTTCATCTCAATATATTAGAGCTGAAGTTTTGTTTCTACAAGATAAATCCTTTCCATCCGCTTGATATATTAATAAACTTTCATCTCTTCAGCTTGGAAATGACTTCAATGTGAAATGTGGAAAAGAATTACTAAGGGACAAAATCCAGTTTACCATGACAGCCTTGATTATATGTGATCTCTCAGTGCTAAGCTCTATTGATGTGAATACTTTAGAACAGAGATATAAAGAAAAGAATTTGAATCAATCCCAAAAGGATTTGCTTCAAGAGAAGAGGCTAATGACATAAAAGAAAGAAATGAAAATCTTGACCACAGCAAGAAATCTTACTTTTACTTATTGTGGGCTTGGGACAAAGGCCTGGCTCAGGATATTTGCTTTCTACTAGTGGTAATGCTCACCTCCAACAGTGTATGTACACTGAAATCCTTCAGACTCAGGGGAAACCTGCAACTTTGAATGCTGGTGAATACCTTCCTCCTGTCTTTCCAGAAAATCAGACAGTGATTCTGGCAGTTACCTCTAACTCCTGTTTTTCTTTCACCCTTTTTTAGATAATCAGCTTCACAGACTTTTTATTCTTGCACATTACTGTTTCACATTTCCAATATATTCCCATCTCCCCACTCCACCTGTTATCTAAATGTTCATCATATCAATGCTATATCATCAACAAAAACACTTAATATTTTCCAACCACTCATCACTTATTTAAAAAATCAAATATTTATTGAGGTTTCATCATGCCAGGTGCTGTTTTCAACACTGGAAATCTTGGGAAACCAAACAGTTGGTCAAGTCCCAGGATATTCACATTCTAGTGGGCAGAGAAGACTGACAATAATAATTAAACAAGTAAATGAATAAAGAACTTCAGATGGTGTTTATGACAGGCAAAATAGGCATCTGATGGCATGGTAGCAAGTGACTACAGAAACATAATATAAGGAAAAATGTCTTAAACTCATATCCGAAGTGAGTCCTTAATGACAAGATGAAGCCAGATGTAAATAGTTTTAAGAAACACGTTCCTGGCATCAGGAAGAGCAAGTGAAAATCTCTGAGGCTTGAGAGGAAAGAAAAATGAAAGAAAGAAGGGAAAAAAAGAAAAGAAAGAAAAAAACTTGTAATTTCATTTAGAGAAAGGCATTACAAGGTAGAAGTAAAATACATTAAGGGAAGAGTTGGAGGAAGCAAAGATGGAGAGATGGGCACAGATTAGAGTGAATATTACACTCTAAGGCATGAGAAATTAGTAGAGATTTGTAAACCTGTTATTAGTATGGTCTCTAATCTACTCAACACAGCCAGACTCATCTTTGTAACTTTCCTGCCCACTACTTTGCACTATTGCCTATAACAGGTTTTAACATCTAGTCATACAAATACCCCTGAGATGTGTCCTTTCTAACAATTTTGTGCAATTTCTTTCCTTTTTTTTTTCTCTCACAGTACTTATCTATTACTCTGAGCTGGATTCTGAGCTCCTTCTGTTTCATTTTCCCACATAAATCCCCATCTCTATGAACAGTTTATAAGGACCTCTCTTTCTCATAACGCTAAAGCCAATCTATACACTTGGGCACTGTCTCCTGGTGGCAATGCAATCGGTTTATGAAGGCAGATCTCACCTCTTACACCATAAAGTTTTTAATAAAGCCCAGGAGCAGTTCTTTGGAGTTGATTTTGAAAAGAGTCTTCCTTTCCTCTGATCTCCAATCTCTCCCATTCTAATCTGTCCTCATAAGGGCTTGTAAAAAACCAGTGGCTTTTAGAAAATGTGTTTTCAAAAGCAAAGGGGAATTAGAAATATATCCTGGGCCTTTCCATCTTAACACCTCAGTTAATTTTTCTCTGCTAGATCCCCACATTGCTAATCTGCCTCTATCCAGATGTCTTGCCTACCCTGAAGTCTTTACATGGGCTCATACTGTATAATTGTTTGGTTCTGAGGAGTTCTTATCCCAACATACACATTTCTCCCATCAGAACTCTTCTATATCTTTAACTTGAAGAATTTCCAAGTGTATGTTCCTTCTAAATGTATAGCCCAAATGTATATTTATTTTATGGCTCTGTTTTTTTTCTTGTTAAAATAATGCACACACACACATGTACACATTTACAACTCAACATATAATCCCTGGGATCCTCACACTCAATAGCTCATGATTAAAATAGAACTGAAGACAATTACAGGAGAATTCTTAACAAAACATCCATTATTATTATTATCATCATCATCATGATCACTACTATTACTGTTACTGTTATCATTTGAAAAATAAGGTTGTTTCTTACTGAGTCCACTTTTCAAATGGTGTTAGATTAAGAACTAACATCAGGAAACACCTCTCTCTTTCTCCTGTATACATGCTTGCCAAACAGCTCTAAAGAGACAAAGGTTCTTTTCTCTTTGACTAATAGTCCACAGAGTCATATCAGAGACATCTTTGCACTTTAAATAAGTTTATTACTGATTCACTGCAGTTTTTGAGAGGACACACAATATGACAGAGTTAGAATTTCTACTATCTCCCCTCTGTGAGTGATGTATAATCTCACATGTTATCTGATCAGGGTTCTGAAGCTTTGGAAATCTGACTTATTTGCTCCTGAAACAAAGAACTGTAGATCAAATAAAATGCAAATTATGAAGTTGAATGATGGAGTCTTTAGAGTTTTTTCATATAAAGAATCACGTAGTCTGCAAAAAATAACACTTATACTTCATTCTCAATTTTGATGTCTTTTATTCATTTCTCTTCCTGAATGCTCTAGCTGGGGTTCTCAGAACTATGTTCAATAGGAGTGGTAAAAGCAGATATCTCTGTCTTGTTCTTGATCTCAAGGAAGAGCTTTCAGTTTTTCACCTTTAAGTCTGACATTAGTTCAAAGTTTGTCATTTATGTTCTTTATTATGCTAAATTTCTTTCCTTTTATACCCATTTTGTTAAATTTTTAAAATCATAAATGTATGTTGTATCTTAACAAATGCTTTTTCTGCATCTTTTAAGATCATCTGACTTTTAGTGTTTATTTTGTGTAGTATATTTCATGGCTTCAACAAAATCTATTAGTAAACAGTAAACAAACACTTCCAATGGGGGTTCATTTGATATTTTCATCCAGTCTGTTTCTCCTGTATTTAGAGCTCCAGGAAGCTACTTTGTTTCTTTTTCTCTAAAATAAATCCTTTACAAAATAACCTTTAAAAATCTTCTTCCATGTGTATTTACAGAGTTCTCTAAAATTTTAAGAACTCAACCCCATAAATAAGAGCTGAATTTCTGCTATTAAAGAAGTAATCATGTCAGCCTACTTGACATGGTTGTGAGGCTGTTATCTGTTCTTAGGGAAATGGGGAAGACTTCATGTGAAAGACAGATAAGAATTTAAGGCAAAACCAACCAAAAGGCTTCTCTTTAAGAACAGAGATCAGTGGAGGAAAAAAAGAGACAATCTTGAGCACAGTGAGGAAATCCACTGAACCCTTGCTAAAGCATGGTGCCTAAAGCTTTGGAAATCTGCCTTGATTATTTGCCCCTGTGGTCAGACCTCATAATCATATGAAAGAGCAGATTGAACAGTTACCTGTGAATTTTTATTTCAGGGTACTTCTGTCTTCAAATTAGTTTATCTTCTAACTTGTCAGGTAGTGTGAATCTTACTTATTCCTCCTCAGACTAATGAATTTTTAAGAACCTTCATGTCTGCAAACAATCTTCCCATTTTTCCAGAAACCCAATGAATAAAACTCATCTGTTTTGCTTTTATTTATACTTTTGAGGCAGTTCCTTCCAAAATGTTTTCTTGTCTATAGCTGTCTGATCTTTCCATTTTCTCCATGTCATTGCTTAAGACATTGCATAAATCCTCATCTGATAAGTTATTTCTTTACAGAAAACATCCATGTTTTTTAAAACATTCATTCTCGCCGAGACCGGTTTGGCTCAGTGGATAGAGCATAGGCTTGCGGATTGAAAGGTTCCAGGTTCGATTCTGGCCGGAGGCATGTACCTTGCTTGCGGGCGCATCTCCACTGTGGGGCGTGCAGGAGGCGGCAGATCGATGTCTCTCTCTCATCGATGTTTCTGACTTTCTATCTCTCTTCCTTCCTCTCTGTAAAAAATCAATAAAATATATTTAAAAAAAAATAAATAAAACATTCATTCTCATGTGCTCTCGAGTATTCATTCAATAATGATTTGTTGAATATGTGAACATCATAATTGTTCCAAATACTGAGGACTTAAGATAAATGAGGAAGATAAAATAACTTTTTCTTTAAGATTAATAATTTATAAATGGAAGATATGGAAAATGAATAAATAAGCCATAACAAAATAATTTCAAACATTATTTGTTCTGAAGAAAATTGATATTGGATTTAATGAGAGAGGGGCATAATTATACCAGGAATAGTCTCTCTAAAGAAATAGCATTTGAACTGGAGCCAGAATATTAAATTTAAAAAAAAAAGCAATTTGCCATAGGAAAATATTGGGATAGAAATTCTGAAAGTTGGAATAGTAAATCCAAACCTCCGAGGAAGGTAAGCAAACCTGTGATATGCAAGAGATATAAATAATAAGCAAATGTGGTTGTATGTGCATAGTAAAGGTGAGAATGGCCTGAAGTATTGTCACAGAGAAAGCATAAACCAAATAATGTAGAACTTGTCTTCAGTGGAAAGGAGTGAAAAGCCATTATGGAATTTTAATCCTGGTAATGACATATTCTGAAAATATTTTGTATTCTTTGCTAGTTTAATATTCCAAGAATATTCTGTTCACCACAACATTACTTTGCTCAGGTGTATTTTATTGCCTACCAACAGTGAGTAGTCATCCTTTCATCTATTAAAGAGCTGAGTCGTTCAGCCTTGCCTGTATGTAGCTGTGTGTGTCCATATGTGTTAATTATAAAGCTGTTTTCAATTATGTTAAACTGACAAAATCTAGATCTAAATCCAGGCCCCTAAGGGATAAAGAATGTATCTTCAACCCACTACTCCATCATCAACATCCTTGACCCCTATTATTCATATTCAGAATAATAGATGAGGGATAAGAAAGATAAGAGGTTGATTGATTGAAAATGTAAATAGCTTCCATTACTTGATTGTCTGGTAAAAAGGTCTAGTGCCATGAATAACCTCTGTTTACTCTGTTTAGGGGCATAATGAGAGGCCAATAGGACTTAGACCAGAACTGTTGACAGCCTATCACTACAATAAATTCCTGGTCTCTCAACCTTATTGTGGAGACATAAGGTGAAATTAGAAAGTAAGTTCTGATCACTGTGTAGAAGCAATGAAATGCCCAAAAGAGTAAATTTGCCAAGAAATGACACTCAAATTTATAGAGTGTGAAGGTATCAAGATTTTAAGTGAAAATTTGACCCAAGAACTGAAGGTCAAGTCTTCTTGAGCAAACTGGCAGTAACTCCTCCAAAAGTGATTCTATTAATGCTACTGCTACTCTAGGATCCACAAGTGAGTGCATGGCCTCTTGTTAGATTTATGGGGCTCGGAGCTTTCAGCCATCTACCATTACCTCCTTCCTTCCCATCTACCCCAGTCAATCAAATACCATGTCTTCTCACTCTATCTTTGCTCATTCTTTACTTTTTGCAGACCTCACTGCTGTTCTTCCAATTAGCCCATTATGTCAAGTCCCCTGAATTATTATCCATGTCTAGTCTCTGCAATTTTGAATTTATATTTGTGTGCATTAAGCATCTCCCTTCCCAATATTATTACTTGAGTCATTTAAAATTCTAAGAGTATTTATTGTTTACTCTTGCTGATAGCAATAGTAAAAAAAAAGAAAAGAAAAGCTAATCACTTTATTTATTTATTTATTTACTTATTTATTTATTCAGGGCCTCCCATTACTTAGTCTTTCCTAATACTCTACCTATGTGTACTCTCTCCTCTAGTTCCAGATAGACATTTTCATGCAAGTCACTGAGTCCTAGTTTGCTGGTTTAGACTCTGAGTCTTTGTTATTATCATATATCCTACATGAAGTTTTGGCCATTATTTCTCCTTAAAATTTACCCAATATCTCAATTCTAACTTTATTTTTGTGTACGTTACTTCAACCAGAAGATAATGCACAATGATTTCACGTGTCTTAGTGTTGGCTCCCTAGTGAGAAAGTAAAACCCTTCAAGAAAGTGAAGGCTATTGTTGATTAATAAAGACTTTTTCTGGGAAGCTCCCAGACCTTCCTCAGCCCATCTTTTATCTCCAATTCTATCTCAAAAAGACATATGACAAATTAGGTGATTCAAAATTCACATTAGAGTGAATTGAAATAATAACCCAAGCCTAGACCTAGATCACTATAATATTTTTTTTATTTTTATTAAATGTATTAGAGTGACATTAGTTGATAAGATTATGTATGTTCCAAGTACACAATTCTATAATATATCATCTGCATATTGCATTGTATATCCACCACCCAAAGTCAGAACTCTGATATGTACCACAAATCTACTTTGGGATATTTTTTTAGGCACTGCTTACCACCTCTTTCTTTCCTCTTTATGTAAGATTTTGTCACACTGTATGTTCACGTAATTAACCATTTCCCCACCCCAGAAAACTTTTACCCACCTTGCCATCCTCCCAGACACTTTAGAATCCTCCCACAGTGCACAATTCCCAAAAGAGCTGTTTCTTCTTATGTCTCTCCCCACTCCTTAGCCAATATACCTTTGCTCCTCTAATACAAGAGTAAGAGATGGAAAAGATACAATGTAAGTTCTGATTATGGAATAGAATGTACTTTATTAAACAGAAGTTGTGCTGTCAAGACAAAACCTCATTCCCATTTACAGAAATAAAGTAATGGGGACACAAATGGGCATGGTGAACTGGAAAAAGAACTCAGTGGTACTTGTGGGCCATGGCATTGGCAACACCAGCCACCAGCTTCTGCCAAGCAGCCTGCACATCAGGGGTGAATTCCTTGCCAAAATGAGAAGCCAGAATAATCACCATCACATTGCCCAGGAGCTGTTAGGTAAAAGACAAAATGACAAAGAAACATTATAGAAACTTATAGAAAAAAAGAATGGCTTAAAACCAAAACTCCCTGCCAATACTTAACATTAAACTCCTTATGAGTTGTGCTTATGCATGGGGTCTCAGAGTGAGTTTAGTTAAAGTTTCCAGCCATTGAGAAAAGAGGCCTCCACTTGATCACAATACTAACAAATAACTGAACATATTTAGACAACTTATATTTTTGAAACATTCTGTCTAAAAGTCTTTCTCCAAAATCTCTTCCAAAACTTCAGTCATCAGAGACCACATAAAATAATGCATTTCTGCTTCCCTGTGGTAGAACTTTACCTACCAAAAGCCAAATCCCTTTCCTCATTAAACAAGTTTGTTATTCTCTGATACTATTCCCTAAGATAAACACAGTTCTGACAAGTGTTTCTGAAAAGATTTAAGCAAACTCAGGCTATTCATCACTTTTTAATGTCATTAGTTCTGAATCAAGGTGGCCTTGGTTATGCCCACTGGATGCCTGCCCTCCTAACCCTGTGACCCATAATTTATGAGATCTTTGTTAGTTTTTCCAAAGACTCAATTTCCATTATAATCCCAAAAATTAAATAAGAAAAAAAGTCCATGAACATTCTTTGAACTCACCCGGAAATTCTCAGGATCCACATGCAGTTTGTCACAATGCAGCTCACTCAGTTTAGCAAAGGCATTCTTGAGATTGTCCATGTTCTTAATAGCATCTCCAAAGGATGTCAACACCTTCCTGCCATGAGCTTTGACCTTGGGGTTGCCCATTATGGCAGAAGAAGAGGACAGGTTGCCAAAGTTGTCAAAGAACCTCTGGGTCCAGGGGTAGACAACCAGGAGCCTATAGGATGGAACCCATAGCATATGGGAAATCAGACTCAAAAATCTTAAACAACTTTCCTGATCAATTTTCAAGGCTCATATTCACCATCCTCACCCATGAATTGAATCCCAGGTCCTACCTGCCCAGCACTTCACCTCCAGCCTCTTCCACATTTAGTTTGCTCCACACATTACCGACAGCAGTCTTCTCCTCACCAGTAAAATGCACCATGATGCCTGTCTGAGAGCTTATGGAGATCACAGAGGTATCAAAAGCACCATGTATGTCTGTTGCTGGAAGGGGTAGCCTTTTATTCTTTACTGCTCACCCCATGGCCCCTTGTTTCCCCTAGTACTTGTAACTCATTGGTTAAGGCTGAGCTGTTCTTTGGGGGTGGAGTCAGGCCAGAAAAGGGTCAGCAATGAAGAGTGCACTCTGGTTTATGCCGTGGTTCCCAGGACAGTCTTCTTTTGTTGGCTCCCTTTTCATTCTCAGCACCATTTTTTTATCCATTTCATTTTTTGTTTCCCCATGTCATTTTCCAGGATGGCGTTTATCTCTCCCTGTCTCATTCTCCAAGTAAGACCCCTAGAGAGGTGCTAAACCCAAGATAGGGAGATAATTCTAGCCAAAACAGCCTAATATTTGTGTTAAGGATAGTGACAAGAAAAAACAGGGTCTCAAAAAAAAAAAAATACAGCCATGACTGGGTAGCTCAGTTAATTGGAACATCGTCCCAGACATCAAAAGGTTGTGGGTTTGATTCTAGGTTAGGGAACATGCTATGGAACTAGAGCACATGGGAAATCAAAGACTCAAAAATCTTGAACAACTTTCCTGATCAAATGTCAAGGTTCATATTCACCATCCTCACTCAGGCATTGAATCCCAGTTCCTACCTGCCCAGCACTTCAGCTTCAGCTTCTTCCACATTCACATTGCTCCATGTATTAGTGATAGCTGCCCTCTCCTCACAAAAGAAGGATGTCTCAAACCCATATCAAAATGTGGGTTTGATTCCAAGTCATGTTTTGAGTTTGTTCCCCCACTGGGCACTTGCAGGAAGCAACCCATCAGTTTTTCTCACTCTCTGTCTCAAGAATCAATAAAAACATATTGTCAGGTAAGGATTAAAAAAATAATTGACATAGAATCTCAGCCAGTTCTATCACCCTTAAGAAGTAATTTAAAACTCTCTGCATCTTAGTTTGCCAAGTGAGACAAAACACATATATGATTACTTTAGGAAGCTGAAGAGTATAATAAGGGATCCACAATAGGACTATGACCTTAATCCCAAAGTACAATATTTGAGGGTGATTTCACAGAGAAGAATGACAGAATATAAATTTATATCTCATCCTTTCCAGGAATTATCTCTCTGTCTATTTCTCTGTGACTGTAGAAGAAACTGGCTACTTTGGGGATATTGCTTTGAGTTCTCTTCTTGATTTTCTGTCCTACTTATACTCTTTTTACAACTTATTTTAAACCAGGATTTGTGATCAAACTAAGGAATAGATTAATCTATGTTAATCAGACTAGGAGTTTGAGAATGGTTTGATGTTTGTTGTAGCCATAATGCCAGAGACTTTACATTTCTAGTGTCCTTGTTGTTTTTGTTTGTTTTGATGCTCTTGTTGTCTTTGGACTTTCCTAAGAATTTATCATGAAACATTTTCTGGGCCTGTCATTTTCTTAATTACCATTCACTGCTATTATACTCAAATCTATTTGATATGGTGGTAAGGAAAGGTGGAAAGGCATCCTATGTGTATAATTAAATCTCAGTCTTTTATGGACCAATTTTCTTGGGCTGTCACCTTCACATGTGTTATTGAGTTTTTTCTCCCTTAATAAATTTAGGGAAGATTCCCTGGATTAGACCATATAGCTTAGCATGACAGGACAGTTGGGTGAGGAAGAAGATATTTGATCACTGGTTGCCCCCAACTGAATAAACAAGAAACAGTTGGCTACCCAGTAAGTAATAACCTTTGGTTTAATACAAGTTTTGTGTATTTTTTAATCCATAGAGATAGAGCTCTAGGTTTCCAAAGAAATTTTTCTATAGATTCAGTGTGAGGAAAGTGGCTTTTTCTGAGACCTTGGACATGAGGGTCAGACTTTGCCAAAGCCCAGTGAACAAGAACCAAGTGTCTCAAAACCAAGAGCTTGGGAAACAAGTATTTGTCTGTAGCAGATCCTATGAGTATGTCCAATTCTTCTTCCAATTCAGAGTGTGAAACCATTCTTCTCTTGACTTCAGCATGTGGTGTTGATTTTCATCCACCTTCATGCCCATTGCAAATCCATAACTACTCTACTAGAGGCTGTAGGGATCAAAGCTGGCTTGCCTCCAGGGATCTGGCTCATCCTTTACTCTCTTATTACTAAAGGTGTGGGAAAAGACAAGAAAAGGTTATAAGGTTTAATGGCAGCATATCTGTAGCTCAATATGAGGCTTATGAATTCTGATTCTGAAGTCATCTGAGTGTAGTTTCATAGGGCTTTGTTAATTCAAGCTAAATTATCTCAGATGCTCATTTTGAAGTATTTTATGTATTTATCCTATGTAATTTGATGATTATTTTCTTCCTTTTTTGAGTGAAATAACCAAAGTTTAAAGAGAAAAGTGACATAGTTATCCAGGATGGATCAGAAAGATTAACTGTCAGAAAAAAAATAGTAACTTATTACTTATAAAGTGGAAAATTAATAAAATAGTAACATTAAATCTCAGGGTACTTAAACAAAAAGACTTTTAAAAAGAAATTCTGATGGGATATATCTGTAATACTATCAACAATAAAAATATATATTTAAAAATGCAATGACCTACTAGTACCAAATAATGCTAATCCAAGTAAATTAAATAATAAATATGTAAGAATTACTAATTAAATTAACAAAGAGGAATATAGAATATACAAAAGCATATACATATAAACTTATTATAAAACTAGAGGTCTAATGCATAAAATTTGTGCATGGGGAGTGGAGTGGCCTTCAGCCCAGCCTGCACCTTCTCCAATCTGGGACCTCTCAAGAGATTTCAGACAGTCTGACATCCCTCTCAAAATCAAGGACTGCTGGCTCCAAATTGCTTGCCTTCCTTCCTTATTGCCCCTAACTGCTTCTGCCTGCCTGATCACCCCCTAACCATTCCCCTGCCAGCCTGATCGACACCTAACTACTCCTCTGCCAACCTGGTAGCCCCTAACTGCCCTCCCCTGCAGGCCTTGTTGCCCATAACTGTCCTCCCCTGCAGGCTTGGTTGCCCCAACTACCATCCCTGTTGGCCTAGTCACCCCTAACTTCCCTCCCTTGCCAATCTGGTCACTCCTAAATGTCCACCCCTGCAGGCCTGGTCACCTCCAACTGCCCTCTCCTGCTGGCTAGGTCATCCCTAACTGCCCTCTATTGCCAGCTTGGTTGCCCCCAACTGTTCTCCTCTATAGGCTTGGGTCCCGCCCCAACTGCCCTCCCTTGTAAGCTTAGTCCCTCCCAACTAACCTCCCCTGCTGACTTGATTGCCCATAACTTCCCTCCCCTGTAGGCCATCTTGTGGCGGCTATCTTGTGTCCACATAAGGGCAGCCATCTTTGACCACACTGGGGTGGCCATCTTGTGTGTTGGAGTGATGGTCAATTTGCATATTACTCTTTTATTAGATATTATTCTTTTAATATACTTCATTGATTTTTTACAGAGAGGAAGGGAGAGGGATAGAGAGAGAGAGACATTGATCAGCTGCCTCTTGCACTGGGGATTTGCTTGCAACCAAGGTACATGCCCTTCAGTATGCAGGCCAACACTCTATCTATGGTGATAGGACAGTTTTTCATGTATAAAAATGGATCAATAGAATTCAAGACTTGAAAACAAATACCAGGAATCTAGAAATATACATGATCAATGTTATAAAAACAACAATAGAAATGACATTACACCTTAGTTTATAAAGATGAATTATTGAATAAAATGTGTTCTCTATATGAAATAAATTTAATAATATTATTATTTCACAACCAAAATTAAGTTTAGATAAGTAAAAGACAAACATGTAACACAGCAATTCATACAATAACTAGAAAACTTAGGTCAATCACATATTCTTCTAATCATAGCAGCAAAAGGATAAATAAAACAAAACAGGACATGAGGAAATTGGATTTTATAAATTATGCTATTCCAAATACCAGAAAGTGACACAAATAAAATTACATTAATAAAAATAATTTTAAAATACTCAATATGTACTAAGGTTTAGTCCACTTCAAAGATTCATCTGGAACAAAAAAGACCCCAAATAGTCACAGCAATCCTGAGAAAGAAGAATAAAGTAGGTGGGACCTCAATACCAGATCTCAAGCTACATTATTAAGCAACTGTTCTCAAAACAGCCTGGTACTGGCACAAGACCAGACATATAGACCAGTGGAATAGAATAGAGAATCCAGATATCCACCCAAACCACTATGCTCAATTAATATTTGACAAAGGAGGCATGAACATACAATGGAGTCAAGACAGCCTCTTCAATAAATGGTATTGGGAAAATTGGACAGATACATGCAAAAAATGAAACTGGACCACCAACTTATACCATATACAAAAATAAACTCTAAATGGATACAGGACTTAAACATAAGATGAGAAACCATAAAAATACTAGAGGAATCCACAGGCAGCACAATCTCAGACATATGCCAAAAGAACTTCCTCACTGATACTACTCCAAGGACAATGGAAGTTAAAGAAAAAAAAAATAAATGGGACTACATCAAAATAAAAAGCTTTTGCACAGAAAAAAAAAGCCATCAACAAAACAAGAAAGACCACTGTATGGAAGAACATATTGGAAAATGTTAGCACTGATAAAAGTTTAATCTCCAACATCTATAGGCAACTTATACAACTTAATAAAAGGAAGATAAATGATCCAATTAAAAAATGGGCAACAGACCTAAGTAGAAACTTTTCGAAAGAGGACAGAAGGAAGGCCAAGAGACACATGAAAACATGATCAAAGTCACTAATTATCCAAGAGATGCAAATCAAAAGGACAATGAGGTACCATCTCACACCTGTCAGAATAGCAATCATCAACAAAATAACAAATGACAAGTGTTGGCAAGGTTGCAGAGAAAAAGGAACCCTTGTGCAATGTTGGTGAGAATGCAGACTGGTGTAGCCACTGGAAAACAGTATGGAGTTTCCTCAAAAATTAGCAATCCCACTCTTAGGAATATATCCTAAGAAACTAAAAACACCAATCAGAAAGTATTTATGCACCCCTATGTTCATAGCAGAAAAATTTACAATAGCTACAATTTGGAAACAGCCTAGGTGCCCATCAGCAGATGAGTGGATCAGAAAACTATGGTAAATCTACACAATGGAATTCTTTGCTGCCATAAAAAAAAGGAATTCTTACCATTTGCAGCAACCTGGATGGAACTGGAGAGCCTTATGCTAAGTGAAATAAGCCAGTCAATGAAGTAGAAACACCACAAGATCTCACTCATTTGTGAGTAACAAAGAACATTATAAACTGATGAACAAAAGGTTAGATACAGAGGCAGTAAAGCATCAAAAAAGACTGTCAATTTACAGCAGGAAGGTTAAGGAGAAGTGGGGTAAATATCAACCAAAGGACTTAAATGCATTCATATGAGCATAACCAATGAACACAAGACACTGGGAGGTTACAGTATGCCTCCGGGGGGGAGGGACCAATGGGAAGATATGTATACATGTAACATATTAATAAAAAAATTTTTAAAGGCAAAAATAGTTTGGCATAATATAAATATGATAAGAAATTATCACAGTATTTTCACAAGTTAGAAATAGAGGAGGAAAAATGGCGGCAGAATAGACGGATACATCTGGAGCTTTGTAGCTGGGCAGAGGGAGAGAGAGCAGCTGAGAGTCGCACTGGGAGTGTTTGTTGGCAAGTTAAGAGTCAGTTATCCTCCAGGAGAAGGTGGGGGACTGCTGGACGGGGCTCTCCTGACCAGGCAACCCCATTGCCACGGGGTTTTTGTCTGCTGGAGCCACCAGCGTGAGACTGCGCCATATGGCAGAGGGAGGTGGATGTCTGCAGCAATCTGAAAGCTGCAGGTGAAGCACTCACCGAACAGCCAGGGACCCAGAACACCGCTCTCCAATCAGCGCAGACACGTAGACACAGAGGAGATCCACACGGCACACGGAAAGGTCAGATTTCACCTGGGATGAGTGCCTTGTGTGTTATACCGGGTCATGTTGTAGTTTGTACCTTTGAATAAATGTAGGAGAGAGAACTACATAACCAAACACCCGGAGAAGAAAGATCATGGGCAGAAGAAGAAAGAGCCCACATACGACAGAAAGGCAGGTATCACCAGGAAAGGAAGTAAACGAAATAGAAGCAGAAATAAGCCTTCCAGAGAGAGTTCAGAGAAATGATCATAAGGTGGATGAAAAGAATGGAAGACACAATTGACAATGTGAGTAAGAGCCAAGAGGAAATGAAGAAGACCCAAGAGAAAATGAAGAAGAAGCAAGAAGAAATGTGAGAAGAAATGAAAAATGACATCACTGCTTTAAAGAACTCAATAGAAAGCATCAAAAGTAGATTAGAAGAACCAGAGACCACATCAGTGAGCTAGAAGACACGGTAGGAAAAAAATACCCAAGTACAGCAGCTTCTAAAAAAGAAAATTAAAAAGCTAGAGGAAAGCCTAAGGGAACTTTGGGATAACATGAAACAACACAACATCTGCATAACTGGTGTTCCAGAAAGAGTGGAAACTGAGCAAGGATTAGACAACCTGTTTGATCAAATACTGACAGAAAATTTCCCCAATATAGTAAAGAAAAAACCCACACAAATCCAAGAAGCTCACAGAGGCCCAAGCAAAATGAACCCCACAAAACTGACACCAAGGCACATTATAATTAAATTGGCAAACACCAACGACAAAGTAAGAATCTTAAAAGTGGCCAGAGAGAAAAAGAAAGTTACCTACAAAGGAACCCCCATAAGACTAGCTACTGATTTTTCAACAGAAACTCATCAGGCCAGAAGGGAATGGAATAAAATATACAAAGTCATGCAAAGGAAGGGTCTGAATCCAAGAATACTGTACCCTGCAAGCCTTTCAATCAAAACTGAAGGTGAAATCAGAAGCTTCACAGACAAAAAAGGACTAAGGGAATATATCACCACCAAACCAGCAATGCAAGAAATGTTAAAGGGTCTGCTGTAATAAAAAGAAATAGGAAGCGAAGAAGAAACTCTGGGGTAAAGACTAAAAATGGTGACAGATAAGTACCTATCAATAATAACTTTAAATGTAAAAGGACTAAATGCTCCAATCAAAAGACATAGGGTAACCGATTGGATAAGAAAACATGATCCATATATCTGCTGTCTACAAGAAACCCACCTCAGAAAAAGAGATGCACACAGATTGAGTGTGAAGGGATGGAAGATGGTATTTCAAGCAAATGGAAATGAAAAAAAAGCTGGGGTTGTAATACTTATATCTGACAAATTACATCTCCAAGTGAAGGACATAACAAGTGATAAAGAAGGCCACTTCATAATACTAAAGGGAACAATCCAACAAGAAGAAATAACTCTGGTAAATATATACACACCCAATATAGTAGCACCTAAATACATAAAAAAACTCCTGGAGGAAATTAAGGAAGAGATTGACAGCAATACAATCATAGTAGGAGACTTTAATAACCCACTGTCACCACTGGACAAATCCTCTAAACAAAATATCAGCAAAGAAACATCAATCCTAAATGACTCACTAGACCAGATGGAATTAATTGACATCTTCAGAACATTTCACCCCAAAGCCACAGAATATACATTCTTCTCTAATGCACATGGGTCATTTTCAAAAATAGATCGTATGTTGGGTCGTAAGAAAAGTCTCTTCAAATTCAAGAAGATAGAAATCTTATCAAGCATTTTCTCAGACCACAGTGGCATAAAACTGGAAATCAACTACAATAAAAAACAATACAAAGAAATCAAACACATGGAGACTAAACAGCATGCTATTAAACAATGTCTGGGTAACCAAAGACATCAAGGAAGAAATAAAAAACATCATGACAGCAAATGACAATGACAACACAACAATATAAAATTCAAGGGACACAGTGAAAGCAGTCTTGAGAGGGAAGTTCATAGCCCTACAAGCCTACTGCAAAAAACAGGAAAAATGGTAATAAATTACTGAACACTACAACTCAAAGAGCTAGAAAGAGAGCAATAAGAAAAGCCCAGGGTAAGCAGAAGGAAGGAAATAGTAAAGATCAGAGTGGAGATAAACAACATGGAGACCAAAGAAACAATTCAAAAGATCAACAAAACCAAGAGCTGGTTCTTTGAAAGGATAAACAAGACGATGGACCTCTAGCCAGGCTCCCCAAGAAGCAAAGAGAGAAGCCCCAAATAAACAAAATCAGAAATGAAAGAGGAGAAATAACAACAGACCCCGCTGAAATACAAAGGATTGTTAAAAAATACTATGAACAATTCTATTCCAACAAATTGGACAACCTGCAAGAAATGAACATATTCCTAAAAATATATAACCTTCCAAAACTCAATGAGGAGGAATCTAAACATCTCAATAGTCCAATAACTATGTAAGAAATTGAAGCAGTCATCATAAAGCTTCCAGCAAATAAAAGCCCGGGACCAGATGGCTACACAGGAGAGTTTTACCAAACATTCAAGGAAGAATTAAAACCTATCCTCCTCAGTCTATTCAAAAATATTCAAGAAGAAGTAACACTTCCAAACACCTTCTATGAAGCCAGCATCACCCTAATACCAAAACCAGATAAAGACAACACAAGGAAATATAATTATAGGCCAATATCTCTCATGAACATAGATGCCAAAATCCTCAACAAAATTCTAGCAAATCAGATCCAGCAGTACATCAGAAAGATCATATAGCATGACCAAGTAGGATTCATCCCAGGAATGCAGGGATGGTACAATATCCACAAATCAATAAACATGATGTATCACATAAACAAACTGAGAGATAAAAATCATATAGTCATATCAATTAATGCAGAAAAACATTTGACAAAATCCAACACCCTTTCTTGATAAAAACTCTCAGCAAAGTGGGAATACAAGGATCGTACCTCAACATCTTAAGAGCCATCTATGATAAACCCACAGCTAACATCATACTCAATGGCAAAAACTAAAACCATTTCCCCTAAGAACAGGAACAAGACAGGGATGCCCACTCTCACATCTCCTGTTCAACATAGTACTGGAAGTATTAGCCTTTGCAATTAGACAAGAAGAAATGAAAGGCATTCAAATTGGAAAAGAAGAAGTAAAGCTGTCCTTATTTGCAGATGACATGATACAGTACATAAAAAACCCAAAGGACTCCATCCCAAAACTAATTGAATTAATAGATGAATTTGGCAATGTAGCAGGATACAAAATTAATGCCAAGAAATCTGTGGCATTTCTATACACTAATAGTGAAATTACAGAAAGAGAGACTAAAAAAGCAATCCCATTTACCATCACACAAAAAAATTAAGATACCTAGAAATAAACCTAACTAAAGAGGTAAAAGTCCTATATGTAGAAAACTACAGGACACTGAAAAAAGAGATAGAGGAAGATATTAACAGATGGAAGAGCATACCATGCTCATGGATTGGGAGAATCAACGTCATTAAAATGTCCATACTACCCAAAACAATCTATAGATTCAATGCACTACCCATTAAAATACCAACGGCATATTTCATAGACCGAGAAACAATTTTTCATAGATTCATCTAGAACAACAAAAGACCACGGATAGCCACAGCAATTCTGAGAAAGAAGAATAAAGTAGGTGGGATCTCAATACCAGATATATTACAAAGCAACTGTTCTCAAAACAGCCTGGTACTGGCACAAGAACAGACATATAGACCAATGGAATAGAATAGAGAATCCAGATATCCACCCAAACCACTATGCTCAACTGATATTTGACAAAGGAGGCATGAACATACAATGGAGCCAAGATAGCCTCTTCAATAAATGGTGTTGGGAAAATTGAAAAGATACATGCAAAAAAATGAAACTGGACCACCAACTTACACCAAATACAAAAATAAACTCAAAATGGATACAGGACTTAAACATTAGAAGGGAAACCATAAAAATACTAGAGGAATCCACAGGCAGCAAAATCTGAGACATATGCCGAAAAAACTTCTTTTCTGATACTGCTCCAAAAGGCAATGGAAGCTAAAGAAAAAATAAAGAAATAGGACTACATCAAAATAAAAAGCTTTTGCACAGCATAAGAAACCATCAACAAAACAACAAGAAAGACCACTGTATGGGAGAACACATTTGCAATGTTAGCACTGATAAAGGTTTAATCTCCAACATCTACAGCCAACTTATACAACTTAATAAAAGGAAGATAAACGAGCCGATAAAAAAATGGGCAACAGACCTAAATAGAACCTTTTTGAAAGAGGACAGAAGGAAGGCCAAGAGACACATGAAAACATGGTCAAAGTCACTAATTATCCAAGAGATGCAAATCAAAACGACAATGTGATACCATCTTACACCTGTCAGAACGGCAATCATCAACAAATCAAGAAACGACAAGTGTTGGTGAGGATGTGGAGAAAAAGAAACCCTTGTGCACTGTTGGTGGGAATGCAGACTGGTACAGACACTGTGGAGAACAGTATGGAGTTTCCTCAAAAAACTAAAAATGGATCTCCCATTTGACCCTGTAATCCCACTCTTAGGAATTTATCCTAAGAAATCACAAATACCAATCAGAAAGTATTTATGCACCCCTATGTTCATAGCAGCACAATTTACAATAGCTACAATTTGGAACAGCCTAGGTGCCCGTGAGCAGATGAGTGCATCAGAAAACTGTGGTACTTCTACACATTGGAATTCTATGCTGCCATTAAAAAAAGGAACTCTTACCATTTGCAGCAACCTGGATGGAACTGGAGAGCCTTATGCTTAGTGAAATAATCCAGTCAATGAAGGAGAAGTATCACATGATCTCACTCATTTGTAGATAATAAAGAACATTATAAACTGATGAGCAAAAGGATAGATACAGGCAGTAAAGCATCAAACAGACTGTCAAATTACAGCAGGAAGATTAAGGTTAGGTGGGGTAGATAAGTGATCAATCAAAGGACTTGTATGCATACATATAAGCATAACCAATGAACATAGACACTGGGGGTTGTGGTATGCCTGGGAGGGAGGGGGGCAATGGGGAGATATGTATAAAAATTAATAAAATAAAGTTAGAAATAGTTTGTTAAAAAAATCACAAATACTGATAATATTTAAAATTTTCAAATAAATATAAAAATACACTTTTTGCATATTAACAAGTAAAGGAACAAAGTAGTAGCAAATGCCAATTGTGTCTGACAAAGAATAAAATCAATTTCATCTTTTGTTGATTTTACTTCAGTGAACTCAGACTTTGCTGGTGAGAATATAAATTGGTTTATGATCCTTCTGGAGACAAATTTGACAAGCATGTAACAAAAACTTTTAAGTGTTCATATATTTTGAATAGCAATTTTATTTATTATTTTTATCAGAAGGAAATTATAGGTTATTAGAAGGAAATTATCAGAAGGAAATTATTCTATCTAATCAAGAGGGAATATGCTTATTGACCATCACAACATCACAAAATGGCTGCACTCACAACTGACTCCAAGTGTCCATAAAGAGCCTTAATGAGCAATCAGCAGGGACCTGAGGCTACACCCTTCCCTGCCCCTGGAGGGTTTGATAGGGGACCTCAAAGTGTACTTCCTGACCTGGTGCTAGGCTAGGGGACCTCAGGCTACTCTCCCCACCTCAGCACCAGGCCGGGGGACCTCAGGCCACACACCCCCACTTGGTAGGCCTTGACAGGGGACTTCAGGCTGTGTCCTCCACCCTAGCACCAGGCCAGGGTACCTCAGACCACACCCTCCCCCCACCCAGTGGGCTTGACAGGGGACCTGAGATTGCACCTCCCTGCCTGGCAGGGCTTGACAGGGGACCTCAAGCCATTTCTCTCACCCTATGGAGCTTGATAGGGGATCTCAAGCTATGTCCCCCACCTGGTGAGGCTTGATGGAGGACCTCAAGGCACACCCTCTTCCCTGGTCTAGGATGGGGGACCTCAGGTCATGCCTCCCATCCTGGGGTTGGGCCAGGAGACCTATACCCCATGCCGGGCAGGGCTTGACAAGGGTAAGACTGGACTGGTCTGGATCTAGCCCAATTGGGGGAGGGGGGATCTGGGTCTCACACAATTTTGAGGTGCATGTGGGTGGGTGGAAACTTGACTCTGTGTCCCGTGGTGTGTCCCAGATTCTGACAGGAGGAAGGTTTTCATATACATTTTACTAATTTCCTTTAATCTCTGACACTTCTATTATAGAGAAAGGGCAAATAGCAATATTGAGTTATTTCCTCTAATTAATTCCATTTTAATGTGCATGAAATTCATGCACTGGGTCACTAGTATTCTTTATAAGCAAGATGTTCACTTCTTACACCATTACTTATTATGATGTAAAATTGGAAATAACTTTTTTCTTCAACAATAGAATATTAGTTAAATTATGATAAACATGAATTTGAATATGCTTTAGCTATACAAAATTATATAGATGATTATTAAATTACCTGGAAAATGTTTACAGCTTTAAAAAAAAGAAAAGAAACTCTGGGTAGGTCAGGCTCACACTCACTCTCTTTCTGCCCCTATTTTGGTCCCATGTTCCCCACACAAAATTCTCAGTGAAGCCACAGAGATTGTCCTGCTACAAAGCAGGAGGTGCCACAGCCCCAGGCTGGGACATGGTCTGGAACAGAATCTGACAGTGATGAATCAGTACCAGAACTCAGGGAACAAGATTCCACACAGACAACCCACAATAACCCCAGCAGCAGCAGCTGAAATCAATGAAGAACAGTCTGTAGAACAAAACAAAGCCAGAGTGAAGAGAAGGCACAGAAGGCTATGTCCAAACTAGGTCTTGGACAGGTTCCCAGGGATCTAGGGTCACTATCCAGATATCTGAGACTATTATCTTTGTCATCACAAAACCAGAGGTCTGCAAGAGCCCAGCTTCAGATATATAGGTAGTTTGGGGGAAGCCAAGATCACGGTTGATCTCAGCAAGCACAGGTAGCAGCTGCTGAGACATTCAAAGTTCAAGGTGAAGCTGTCTTGGGCATTCAAGAAAACACGCAGACTCTAACTGTACAAGAGGAGAGTAGGAGTAAGAGGATGATGAAACAGGTGTGGAAGTTAAGAACATAAAATTGGTCATGTCACAGGCAAAAGTGTGGAGAGCAAAGACAGTCAAAGCCCTGAAGAAAAACAGTAATGATACTGTAAGTGCTTTTATGGAATTAATAATGCAATCATCTAAAAATGAAAAACTTTGGTTGGTATTTCAAAAGAGTAACTGTAGCTTGGCTTGAAATTTGTACTGTTTCTATCATTAGTAAAGTTATGGCCTCTTGTGGATGAAAAAAACAAACTCTGAAATTTGGTAAAGATTAATTCCTACCTCTCAGGGTATCCAGTAGTAGCATTTATATGTTTGTAAGTGCTGTGCAGGATTTTAATAAATGTAAGATACATACTTGTTTTAGCAGGAATCAATCAAGTATTTTCTTGCTAGTTAATATATGACATGTGTACTAATCCTATGAGTCAAATATTATATTGTCTTCAGGTGCTCTTAATGTGGAGAATTGTATAAAGTACACTGTTGTTAGTAAAACAGGTCTTTAACCCTACTGTACATTTTATACTATAATCTAAGAAAAATACTTTAAATATTATTCTTCACCACAAAAGAGTTCTTTCATTTTTAATTTTTAAAATAAAAAAATTACAGACAGGGCTTACAAATCACTGAAAGTACAAAAGAGCTGCTTAGTTTTTTTTTTCTTTATTGTTTAAAGTTCTATGTAAGCCTCCTTTTTACCCCCATTGTCCTTTTTTTGGCAACCCCCATCTTCTTCCTTTCCCTCTCCCCCACTAGCACATGCCCTCACCACCCCCCCTACTGTCTATGTTCATTGGTTATGCTCATATGCATGCATACAAGTTCTTTGGTCAAACTCTTACCCCTTATCCCTCACCTTCCCTCATAAGTTGTAGTCTGTTCAATGCTTTTATGACTCTGGTTCTATTTTTGTTCATCAGTTTATGTTGTTCATTATATTCCACAAATGAGAGGAAGATATTTATCTTTCTCTGACTGGCTGATTTCACTTAGCATAATGCTCTCCAGTTCCATCCATGTTGTTGCAAATGATAAGAATTCCTTCTTTTTTACAGCAGCATAGTATTCCATTGTGTAGATGTATCACAGTTTTTAATCCACTCACCTGCTGATGAGCACTTAGGCTGTTTCCAAATCTTAGTTATTATAAATTGTGCTGCTATGAACATAAGCGTGCATATATCCTTTCTAATTAGTGTTTCTGTTTTCTTGGAATATATTCCTAGGAGTGGGATTGCTGGATCAAATGGGAGTTCCATTTTTAATTTTTTGAGGAAACCCTATACTGTTTTCTATAGCGGCTGCACCAGTCTGCATACCCACCAGCAGTGCATGAGGGTTCCTTTTTCTCTCAATCCTCTCCAGCACTCATTTGTTGATGATAACTATTCTAACAAGTGTGAGATGGTACATCATTGTTGATTTTATTTGCCTCTCTCAAATCATCAGTGACTTTGAGCATGTTTTCATATGTCTCTTGGACTTTTGAATGCCCTCTTCTAAAAATTATCTATTTAGGTTCTCTGTCCATTTTTTGATTAGATTATTTACCTTCCTTTTGTTAAATTGTATGAGTGCCCTATAAATTTTAGAAATTAAGCCCTTATAGGAGATAACAATGGCAAATATGTTCTCCCACGCAGTGGATTTTCTTGTTATTTTGTTGATTTATTTTACTATTCAGAACTTTTAATTTTGATGTAGTTCCATTTGTTTATTTTCTCCTTAGTTTTTATTGCCCTAAGAGCTATATCGGTAAAGATATTGCTACAACAAATGTTTGCTATTTTTCTGCCTATAGCTTTTTCAAATATTTTTATGGCTTCCTGTCTTACATTTAAGTCATTTAGCCATTTTGAGTTTGTTTTTGTGTATGGTGTAAGTTGGTGGTCTAGTTTCATTTTTTTTTGCATGCATCTGTCCAATTTTACCAACACCATTTGTTGAAAAGTCTGTTTTGACTCCATTATATTGTTTTGCCTCCTTTGTCAAATATTAATTGAGCCTAATGGCTTGGTTTGATTTCTGGGTTCTCTGTTCTGTTCCATTGGATCATGTATCTGTTCTTGTGCCAGAAACAGGCAGTTTTGAGAACAGTGGCTTTATAATATAGCTTGATATCTGGTATTGTGATGCCTTGATTAGAAAGAATAATGGTTCCTCTGCTTCCATCATCTCAATTTATGTTCTTACAATAGAAATAGATGGGATCAAAGTTTCTATTAGGTGTTGCATTAACCCAAAATAAGTCAGAAAAAAAAATCTTATAACTGCCACTCAGGAACCAAGGAACATTTTCTAATATGATTGCACAGAATGAGAAAATAGACTACAACCTGTGGTTAGGCAACACTACTGCTTTCTAACCACAGTTCCATCACTGAGATGCAGACCTAAAATTAATAAAATCACGTATATCAACTGTGATTGAAAAATAAAAATAATTTTTAAATGAAAAAATAAATAAATAAACACTGTGTCTGCATCTTCTCACATAAAGGTTGCAGGTGACTTTGAACCAGAACTGGGTCTCATTCTGAATGGCATCTTTTGTTTGGTGCCTTTCAACATGGACATTGATAGTTTGATCTCTGTGTACACTGTTACATGCTGTAGCCAGTCATATATACATGTTAATTAAATAGAAGGAATCTTCACTGGGAGATGAGGAAAAAAAGGCCAGAACAAACCAGTTATTTAACACTTTTTATATGATGGATCTTGAAGTATAAATCTTGAACCTAACAACTTGGAAAGTTATACATTTCTTATTTTCCCCTGAAATGTAGCTTTACTCTTTTGGTTTCCTTGATGCTTTTTGACCTTAAGTAAAATTATCTTCACTTATTTTCATGATTAAAATTCTGGGAAATAGTGACATTTCTGTTTAATTGAACCATATAGAAAAAATGTCTCTGGAAGAGTCGGCATTAGAACCAGTGCTTTCTAATGTTTAAATACTTTCAGAAAATAACTCCAAAACTAAGTGGACTCCTGCAACAGAGAAGAATTGACAGGTCTGCTCCAACCAGAAGACAAGAGGAGAAACAGTCCAGAGATAGAAGACGCTGACACGCCTTGCCATGCAAGCAGTCAGCAGCTGTGCATCACTACAGGATGCCTAGGACCAAACCAGAGAGGGTCAGATCGGCATTGCCACCATTTGTCCACTATCCAGATACTATTGATGATGTGTACACATTAGTAACTGTTTGACATTGAAACTGGGGCTCAAACCTATTGGACATTGGAATTGGGACTCAAACATTTTTTTTGCTCCTATAAGTTTATTCCTAGTCTACAAAGGCAAGATGTTTTTAAAGAAAAAAAATGGGGGAAGGGAGGGAGAACAGATACAGAGGCAAAGAAGCAATGAAGATTGTCTATTGCTAAGTTTATTGCACAAGCATTGGTCCATATCTTATGGCTCAAGATCCAAGTTAAGTGGAAACTTACAAACTTTGTTCAAATGTAGTACCTATAAATTATTAATAAATTCACTATTTAAGTTTCTATTTAGGGTTGATTCAAGAGGATCCTTGTAAATATAGGGCTTAGAATCCTGTATCCAGAAAATAAAAGAAAAAGATTAATTCTATGCTAAGATCCCATCTCACTGCTGAAGATTTAGAAGTCTTTGACTTGGTGACTTTTAAATTCTTAAAGATATTAACATTTTTTTAACCCTGGCATACTATTTTAGTCCTTTATTTGGGCATTTGGTATTAAAGCTTTAGCATAACATGTTTCAAAAAAAAAAAAAAACTTCAATCTCTTTGGGAAAAGGTAAATTTGAGATTTGGTAAGTAAGCCAGATATAGATGGAAGCAGCAATGACTGTGGTTAGACCCCAACCATTAACAATATAATTCACTAAGAGGAATTATGAGAAACCAGAAACCTTGGTTTATATGACCTAGTGGGGCAGTTAATGATTGATCCACCCACAAACCCCCTTCAGCCCTTGCTAATTCTAGCTCTAAAAGCATTCTTCCTGAAATAAAATTCCCACAATTCCTACCTCCTTGAGTTTGAGGCATATAGGAAGGAAAAGAATACCTCTTAGTTTTCTAGACTAACAAGCTACTGTAGCTCTTCTCTGCACAAGAACCTCATTCAGGCTCCAGTGTCACTGGATTTTTCCTGTACCTGTTTTCTTTTTCCTGTTGTTTGTTTTTCTTTCTTCGTTTGTTTTGTTTCTTCTTTAGTTTATTTACCTACTTGTTTTCTGAAGTTTCAGAGGCATTTATTTATTTTTTGTTTGTTTGTTTTTATTTAACAGAGGCAGGCAGATCTAGTGTTTTTCTCCTTCTGTGGACTTGGGCTGGAGATAGGTGGGTGAGGTCGGAAACTGTGGGCACAGATAAGGGCTCAGGAATACACAGAGATGTGGCAAGGGAGGGGACTAGCTAAAGACAGTGACAGCGAGAGTTTCCCTTCCTACTTTCAAAGACTCCTTCCATGGTTCCTATCAAGTAGATAAAGGAAGTGCTGAGGGTCCTTCATGATTAACTGTTAAAATGCCTGGTAAATATGCCGTGTAATATATCAGTATGTGTTTATAAGTATGTGAGTATTGTCAAAACGTGAAGGCTGCAGTGACTAGTTAACATACAAGGTTTAGGAAGCCAGTAGCATAAACTGCATTCTTTAAATTTAGTTGAAATTAAAAATAAGTGACAGATGAGACTCAGTTTTCTAAAAGAGACAGAATGACTCCCAGGCCAGAAGCTCTTAATTGTATTCTTATGGAATGTTCTGATATATAAAGAGAAGTGTTGTAATCTTTAGAGAGTTGGTCAACAAAAAAAGTATTGTATAAAGGGAAAAATCAAGGAGAGTATAGAAAAATAAAGTTTCTCTCTTGTTTTAGAGTCTTGATATGTTTTGAATCTCACATAGCATTTACATCTAGGCAAAGGCTATCTTTAAAGATGAATAAATAGGCCATATCTGACCCCCTTGGAAAGATTATTACTTAGCATGTTTGCATCCAGCTACCTGCCTTCACAGTTTATTTCCTCTACTTTTTACCTGATTTATGTAAGGAAAGAATTTATTGCTCACATAGACATGAATAGTCCAGTTATAAGTCTCCATGTAAATTAATAAGTACTATTGGTTTCCATTTTGGTCTTGAGTGCCATTCTTTTGGGCAAAATAAGCCTTCAAGAACCAATCCACCTACAGAACAAATGAGACACATCCTGTAAATCAATAATTTGATCAAAATCCTTGCTAATTGAGATCTAACTAGCTTTAGTTGGCCTTACCTCTTCTAACATGACTCCACAGATTTCTTTCTATGTATATATGTGTATATGAATATATTGAATATATGTATATATGTCTTTTTTATTTACAGTTGTGTCTGTGTCTGTGTTTAGCTCTGCATTCATTCATTCAACACTGCAAAGTACTAAGAATACAAAAGTAAAAAAAACAAAGCCCCTGTTTTCTTGAAGTTGAGAGTGGGAGAAATCAGACAAAAAGTAAACAAGCAAGTATGTATATGGTAATATCAAATGATGTTAAATCCTATGAAGGAAGACATTGGATTGAGGGCAGAGTGTGATGAGACAACTGTGAAAGGGTATTGCTGCATTGAATAGTGTGGCAGGGATTTCCTCACTATAATGGGCCACTTGAGAAGCTACTGGTAGATGATGAACCAATTCACACAGAACTGAGGTTAACAATAAAAGACATGAGGGATTTCAAATATAAATATCCTAAAATGAGAGTGAAACCAAAATGTGTGTTTGGGCCTGAGCTTGTTGTTTCCTTTTTTATCTCAAGAGGATGCTTAGGATTTTCAAGGAAGGACAATAAGCTTAATGTGGAAGCAGATTACATGATGGAGAGAGCAGAAGATGTGATCCTAGCAGTGCTAACCTACATCATAGAATTGTAAGAAAACACTCACTTATACATATATGCCTCTCTCTCTCTCTCTCTCTCTCTCTATATATATATATATATATATATATATATATATATATATATATATGAATGTATATATACCATATTAGCTCTTTATTATATAGGATAATATGTATATGCCAACATAAGAAGTTTAATGCAGTAAATGAATCTATTGAAAATCCATTTCAAAACTATTTTCTTTTTTCTTTTTTAATTAAAAATGTATTGAACTCATTGGGTTGACATTTGTTAATAAAAATTATATAGGTTTAATATGTATAATTCTATAATAATTGTCTATAGTATTGTATGTTCACCAAACAAATTCAAATCTTTTTCCATCAGTATTCATTTCCCCTTTGCCCTCTACTACCTTCCCCCATCCCCTTTTATTTATTTTTGTTAAATGTATAATTCCTTAAGTCATTTCACATGTCTAAAACAGCTTTTGCCAACATTAACTTCTAGCAAAGCCTATTTCAACGTAATTCTTCTGGTGGCCTTCTCTGATCCCTCAAACTCCTGGTTTTCTCCCCCTTGGCACTGTGTCATGGTATTTAGCCCTTTGTAGTACTAGGCAGTTACTGATACATGGGAACACTGTGACTCCATTCAGGGAATGTTTCTTTTCTATAGGATTTGAGTCGTTGACATTTTCCCAATAAGATAGGTAGCACCAAGACTGTCCTGAGACTTTTTAAAATTGAGGGCTTCTAAGTGACCTCCCCAGTCAGAGCTGACCCAGCCTGTGAGCCTGAGCCCTCTCAGAGCTCAAGGCCTTTGTCACCTGGATGTCTGGAAGTATACTGAAATAGCAAATAATGATGTCCTTTTTTTTCTGTTTCATCTCTTTCTCTTTTATATTCATAACCCTGTCTACATCTACAAAATTCTGTACAAAGTGGCTGTTCAGTATGTACACTGTTAGAAAGATGAGAGCTGGGAAATACCTTTAGCCATCCACTGCTGCCACATCTTTATATACAAGAAGAAACTGGGTTCTGCCCTGGTATATGAAAAAGGGTCAGGGAGCTCACTGGCAAAGGACTTATGTTTCAAGTTATTTTGATTGTGTTGGATTGTGAACTAAAGATCCTTACACATGTACTGACAAGAGAGATTTTTCTGCTTCCATGCATATGATACAACTGCAAGGTGAATATCTGATGAACATTGACTGATAATTCTATGCCATCTATTGGGACAAGCAGAAATAACCTTTTAAATCAGAAGAGAATATAGTCTAAGACATTATATTCTGCATCAGGGATCCCTTTCTTTACAGTGCTGGTTGGGGTGGAGTTGGTCTTACAGTCAACTTCTTCTTTTCTTGCCATCTGTGCTCTAAGCCTCCTGCTGAGGACCCAGATAGCAGTCATCACTCAAGGCTGAAAACATCTGGCCACACACTCTAAGCGTCAGCATGACTCAGCATGAATCAGCATGGCTGTCCTGGGGCCAGATCCTTGCCTAGAAGGCTATGCATCATGAAGATAGAAAGCATGGCATTAACTCAGACTGTAGCCCTGGCAGAAATGTCTACTGGGACTACAGGAAGGCAGCAATGGGGGATTACACAAAAATGGATTATGATGCTTATTTAGTCAGAATTGAGGAGACTGGAGAAGATAGAGAGAGCTGGGCTTATAGAAAGTATAGTCATCTAGTAAATATTCCCAGAGTGCATTCTATGTCCCAGAAACTAATCTTAGTGCTTCAATCATAAATAAGACATATAACATTTCTTGCCTTCCAGGAGTCCTAGTTAGTTATAACTATAACAATAGTTAGTTATAACCCAGTATTGTAGTATTTTTCATACTTAATAAAGATTTAGATAGGGACTCAAAGATATGATTCTCTAAGTTCTTTCTAGGGAGTAAAAAATGGGCTAAAATATTTTACATAATTGAGAAAGCTTAAGGTTGGCTTAAACAGATGAAAATAAATTTTTCATGATGGAACAATTCTTCAGGCAAGGTATAAAGAACTAGCTAAAATACAGTGAGACAGGGTGGCTTGGTCTAAGAGGGGTCCCATTGTTTCATGGTCAGAGAAAAAACCTTTACTACTCAGCACAATCCTTCCTTTCTCCTCTCTTCAACATCAGAGGTTTCATAAGTAAGCCCTCGAGGATCAGGAAAATCGCATAAAAGAATAAGGTGGCAGGTAGAGTCTGAAATGAATACAAACCCAAACCTAATAAAATAGGGCAGTCAGTGCTTTAACCAAATGATGCTATAGGACATTGGAAGTGACCCAAACACTACCTAGTTATTAATGTAACTTTGGACAAGTTGCTTAATGTCTCTGAACCATAGGATGAAATTATGACTTAATTCATAGATTTGTTATCAGGAATAATTTCACTTATTGCATAAAGAAATAGGTACACGGTATATGCTTACTAAGTGTTATCTGTTGTCATAATATTATAAGTATGTACTTATAATGAAAGGGCCACACCTTACTTTCACAATATGATTGGGAATAGAAATATTTTGAGGAATTTATTTCTCTCTCTCTCTCTCTCTCTCTCTCTCTCTCTCTCTCTCTCTCTTTTGGTGGGAAGAAAACAAAATTTATTAGGGGAAACAAAGCTTGGGGGAAAAAACACAGACCAGACGGCCCAAAATGAGTTACCCTGTTTTTCTATATTTTAAAATAAATGTTACATATACATAAGATGTACAACATGATGGCGTGAGATACATATAAATTATGAAGTATATTACTACCCTTAATAATTAACCTATCTTTTTCTGACAGCTATCATTTTGTATATGTGATGACAGTACCTGAGATTTACTCTCTTAGCAAAAAATATTCAATATTGTATCACTTACTATAGTCATCATGCTTTGCAATAGATTTCCAGATTTATTCAACCTACATAACTACAACTTTGTACCCTTTGACTAACACCTCCCTATTTCCCCCTTCTCCCCACTCCAGTAACCACTCTTCTACTCTCTGCTTCTATGTATTAAACTTTGTATTCCATATATAAGTAAGCTCACGCAACTTTTTTATTCTGTCATTCTTTTGTTTTAAATGTTGGCAGCAGATTCCATTTATTTTGAAACACCATTCAGGCCTCCAAAACAATTCTATGAGAGTTACTTAGACAATGGGCCATCACATTGCATTTTTGGTCTGTCTTCTCTCTCTCTCACCTTCACATTTGCCTTTTCTCTTTACTCGCTGTCCCTGTCATAGTGCCTTTCTACTAGTCTTCCTTTGACCAGTGAATGTCTTCTGAAACAATCTAAAATCTAAATCAGACCTTACATCCTGGTATAGAAAGAAAAGCATCAATGGCTGATTTTTGAGAGTGAGGAAGTAGGACAGCTCAGCCCCATACAGATGATATAGCATCTTCTATAAAGTTGGGGATGAAAAAGTCAGTGTGATGCCCAAGCTGGTTTAGAGAAGTTAACACATAGAGAAGTCTTACAATAATAATATTTGGGAGGACTCTTATTATAGGCTCCAAAATGGGAGGTGTAAGGAATCTACAGACTTTCTTCATATTTTTGTATTTCTAACTTATCACACAGCACTGACCTAGCATGGTGTCTTGATCCTAGTTAGAATGTCACACAGACTGAAATAGACAGATGTGTGTATGTTTTGAGTGCAGTGAGTTTCAAATTTATAGCAGGGCAAACAGAGATAGAATGGGTTAGCCCTAAGTAATAACTGAAGACTATAATACATGAATGTTCTCTTTCTTAATCAAATTTGCATCTTGGCCAAGGGGTCAAGAGGTCATTTAGGGAGGTATGGGTCTCCAGTGTTATCTGAGACCTACCTATAACCTATAATTCAACAATCTCTGTAATCCAAGATAGAGTCTCTTTCTATTCTGAACTTGTTTCCAGTTTGTTTGTTTGTTTGCTTTTTACATCTTTACCTTTCAACTTTCCTAAGGAGATGCAACCATGTTGAGGAAGTATATCTGCAAATGTGGTTTGAACTCTTATCTCCAATCTCTGAGGAAAGTGGGTGAAAGTGGGTGGTAGATGGTAAGGGTAGCTACTTCTGTTTCTTGGGTCTATAGTGGATGTCTGTGTTGGTATTTCGTTTAGGAAAAAGCATAGTCTCTGCAGCAGCAGAATTGAGCCTCCATCCCAGCCTCACTAGCTCAGTAAGCTTAAAGAGGTTATTCCATCTCTTTGACCAGTAGGAGAACCCAGAACACCTGGGTTCTAATCACTAATTGGCTACTTTGTAGGAAATGGCTTCAATAAATTTTCTTGTATTTTTCTGTGCCTCAATTTCCTCCTCAATAAGAAACATTAGTCTACTTCTGAATATTAGTATAAAGATAAACTAAGATAGTTCATATGATGCACTTTATGTATATCCTAGTATATACTAAATAACAAACAAAATATTACTTATTACTAGCATGAATTACAAAACATTCAATACATATAACTCACAGATTATTTAAATACCCTATGAAGGCACTAGATATTTTGAAAGATTTCAATCCTAATTTCCATTCCCTTTTCATTTTCTCTGGCTTAAATCCCTCTATTTCTTAAAGTCTATTCTTTGTTCACAAGTTCCTTAATCACTCTGCTTCCTGTTTAACTCCTGGTCAAATTCTTAGTGGACCCTTTCATGTGTCAAAATCTTGGGTTGTATATACCCCCAATAAAGTGAGATTTTTTTTTTACTCCAAAATTATTGTCAGCTGCTTTCATCTGTGCCCAGTGGCTTTCAGAGGCTTCAACCCTTAAAGCTAAGCTCTGAATGTGGACCCCAGAACCTGGGAAGATGGTCTTACTGGGAGAAAGGGAAGCTTCTGCTGCACAACATCTCAGGGCATTGCCAAATTAAATATTGGACTTTGAGCCTGCCTCTACATTTCAACAGTGATGGGTATTATTTTCTAGAAACTCTCTGCTACTTTGACACCTCGGGTCACCAAGAAGCCTACAATTCTGGCCTGAATTGTTGTCATTGGTTTAGAAACTATGTAACTCTGGATGCTCAAAGTAACCCCATTAGATAGATACAACTACCATTCTTAATTCATAGATAATGAGGCTGAGCTCAGAGGAGGTAAGGCATTGCCCCTTGTTGATGGTTATAGTAAAACACTGCTGTGCTGTGTTTCCCTACCCTTTCCCATGCTCACCCCTTAACTGACAATCTATCTCCCCTGAGACTCATGAGCTCCACCCAGAGCCACCAACCTGACCTGACTACCTATCTGAGCCCACAGACCTATAGCTCTTCTGGGCTCTGATAGCTGGCAGCTAGCCCCGCCCCTGCCCTCTCTGCAACTTCTGATAGACACATCTTACACACCAGCTCCCAAAGTCCTTTTGGGGGCCTTGGATTTGCTGAGTCAACATTTCCTGGTTCAAGCTATGAGAGACTCCTGTTCTCAAATCTATAATTATCAACTTCTCCATTCCCACTTCCTTCACCTAGAGCCCTGTTCCCATGCTTTCCCAGTTCCATCCATCAAATGCTCCTCGGCAGTGCAGCAAGGGGCTGTGAGCAGTACATATAGTGTCTGACCTGGGTCCAAGCACTAGCATTGTCCCTTATACAGTATGTGTGACTTTAGGCAAAAGCCTCAACTCCTCTGAGTTTAGTCCTGTCATCTAAATACAAAAATAATAACTGTATTTCTCTTACGAAGTAGCGTGAGTATAGAAAGAGATATGGCACAAGGTCTATAAAGCAGTAGTTTAATTTATTAGACTTTAGAATAAAAAGAATTCCCAACAAATAGTAGATTTTATCATCCACTAGCCCTGTTCTTCTTCACCCACAGCTCTCCTACTCACTCTTTATATCTTTATACCTTTTCATTCCTATTCATTCTCTCTTCCTTGCAGTGCTTCCCCTTAAAACTAGCAATACCAGGTAGAAGATGAGATTTGGAAATGAGCCTTTAACAAGGGAGGTATTTCTTGAAAAGGCCATTGTCATGGAATGGATCACCTTACATCTCAACAAGGTTCAGGGAGGAGGGGGAGAAGGATTAAGGTCAGTGGATGGAGCCGAGGAAGGAACACCAGGCAACTGGGCTCAGGGCCTCCTACAATCAGAGAATAAGGTCTAGATGTTGGGAAGGTTTTCTCACGAGAAACTCCTTCAACAAAGAGGGTCACAGACTATGGAAAACCAGTTTTTGGATGTAGGCCAGGAGATTCTGAGAGAACAGACTGAAGAGAGTTGCTTTGGAGGTTTGGGGCAGGAGGCTTTTTGTCACAGGAAGAAAATCTGCTCAGTATAGACACTTGTCTCTTTCTTCTTCATGTCATATGGGCTTCTGAGGTTTACCAGGCTGCACAAGGCTTTACATTTCCATCTGCTGGAGACTTGAATGTGGAGAGAGCATTGTGATTTTCACGTCACCCAGAACTCTTTCTTGGATATTCTTCCCCAGCACATCAGTTGATACTTTGCTTAATTCAATCAATAAGTGTAGCGAGAGCCTCCTCTCACATGTTCATATGTGTGTACATGATGGGGAGCAGAAAATAATGTAATGCCATAGATATTCAGAGAGATATGTGAGTCTAGGAACTCAAGGTCAACTTTGCTTAGGGTAAATACCCCTCTGAAACACCTCCGTCCTATTCGTGCAATCACGGTGAAGCATCTCTTGGCTCTTCCACCGAGCCCTTGTCTTTTTGAGACAACTAGATTTTTACAGTTTTTAAAGAAATAAAAATCCTTTTATCTATGTCACATAGTATAACTCAAATCTCTGTACCAGAAGATAGTCTTACCATATCAGAGCTTTCATACGTTTGTTAAACCCGAACTGCCTGCTTTATAACAAATGCTGCTGACGTAACAGTGAAGCAGAGAGCCACAGTCCTTGGATTCACAAAACCAACCATTCAAATGAAGGCAGTGAACATAGCCACAAACCCTTCTCCCTGACCATAAAGAAATAAGTAAAACTATAAGTTATGCAAAATATTTACTACAGTGCCTAGCATCAATCCAGTTAATTTTATTATTATTATAAATGGACTAATGTAAAGTGCAGCATAAAACAATTTGTGGCTGTAGCAAGGATGATTGCAGTTAAACATAATAAAGCAGAAAATATTTCTAGTGTACATAGCATATATAAGTCACTACTTTGAAATCTTTGGATATATTAACTCACAATTTTACGAGAATGTTAAAACCCCATTTTACAGGTAAAAAACAGAAACGACTAGTAAGTGGTGCTTAGTTGCCCTCCCCTTGGGCAGTGTGGCTTCAGAGTCAGTGCTCTTAACCTCTGCTCTTTACTGCCTAAAACTTCCTGCAGCAAAAGGTTTGAGTGTCTGAAATGAATTAGTGGGGATGGCTATAGTGGGAGGGTGTCAAGTTCTTTCCTAGTACATATGAGAATGGGGGAGACGGACATCCTCTCTTTACATACCTAGTACCTACTGGGCCTGGCTGAAGAGAATGTCTTTGTTGAATGAAAGGACCTGGAGACATCTGCTAGTTCCAGGGTATTGGGTTCAATGACATTCCTAGTTTAAAGAGCTGAGAGAGTTGATGAAATTAACAGAAATTCTCTGGTGGGACAAGGTCCATACATTTAGAGAAGGGGAAACTTAAGCTCAGAGAAAGGTGGAGACTTCCTCAGTATGACTTTATTTGTCATGGAAATACCCAGACCAAGACTCAAAACTCTTGACTTACTGTTCAGGACACTTGCCCTGAGTCCTTTTGCCTCTAAATGCTCATTCTGAAAGAAGGAACAGAGGGCATCTAAAATACCTCAGGTCATTTTCATGCCACATCCAAGGCTGGGCAGATGCCAGGTTGTTTCTTTAAAGGTAAATATATCATTTAAATACATAAATAAGCAAATCTTGCTCAGGATCTGGGAGAGAGTGGTTGCCCTCCTGGGTCCTGGGCCTGAAGATAGTGCTATCAGAGCTCTGCCAGGACCCCTCCAGTGCCGGGCCTTGGAGTGAGTCAGCCTCACACAGGGGCAGGACAGGCCATGTCATTCTGACCTGGCCACTGAGTGTGAGATAAGAAAAAGGGCCCACGGTTAAAACCTCAGGCTATAATTTCTCCCTAAGTAGGGACAATACTCAGAATTCTATGTATATCCTGTGTTCCCTTATGCATGCACCTAAGCCCCAAAGAACTCTCTGCTCTAAGAGTGAAGGCAAGGCCATTGCACTATGTGCCGTCATCCAAACCCTGGTCTGGTTTCACATACCAGTCATGAGCAATACCCCTCCTCCCAGGCCAACATGCTTTCTTTTACATAACAATCAAGAAATCATTGAGAAATGTACTCTTTCAATGTTTTCTATTTTTCTTGCTTCAGTAACTCAGTGGAAAAAAAATGTAGGTTTTTTTTTTCTTCCTCATAAGTTGATAATAGATTTAATTTCACAACAATGTTGTTGGGTTTGTGTAAATTCACAATATCTTTTAATGGTTAATGTCTGGAAAAGTTACCTTATGGTGAGTAAAGAAGAAATCCATTATGAATGCAGAAAATAAAAGCCATCATCTCTAGGCCTCAGTTTTCTTATCAATAATATAAATATTATAAAAATTACCCAAATTATTGTGATAATACACATATAGCACATAGTTCTATGACTGACACATGGTAGAAAATCAGGGGAAGACTTTAAAGAATATTTTAATGACTCATTTATGACTCTATTTCATGGACAGTAGACAGTAAATGATTCATAGTTAATTTTCCAAAAATGTGACTAGAGTGGGGTGTTAGGATAGAAGTAAGAATTCAATATTTTATGACCAAAAAATCTTATAATAAGAGCTTGAGTTTTTTCAACATAATGGACTGGGGTCTTATGCTTCCTGTTTAGGTATCTATCCTCAGATAGAAATAAAAAAAACTAGTAGTCCCAAAAGGGTACTGTTTAAAGGTAAATGTTGACTCCAGAATGGCCATGTCCTCTTCAAAAAAAACAAAAACACAGGCATTTCCTTATTCTGCTCTCTGAAGCCATCAGAGAGGTGACCCCTGTCTACCTTCAGGATTAGAGAAGATTTAAAAAGTTTGGGTGTTCCCTTAAGGGTTGACATACTTTTTTCCTTTGTCTACCAAGTTCAATTCTCCTGTCTACCTAAAATATCTGTGGCAGTAGGAGTGGGACTGGAAGTGTTGAGAAGCTGGGAATTCAGATTATAGAAAATAGGAGATATTAGTGTCTATTCCCTATTAAAAGCCTCTTAAATCATTTATGAAGCATGGGTTGTGGATTAGAAATTGTTTTTTTAAGTATTTTGACTGCCTTTGACATCAGAATCTAACCTAGGCACCTAGGACAAATTAAACAAGGCCGGGTATGTCAGATCTGGGATAGAAACATACCTGTTGTCTTCCACTTATCGTTATGGAGTTGAATATTTGTCTTAAGTGCAGTGCATTTGCTTATCTGTATTACAGTTTATTTTGCTGGTTTAGTTTCCTTCCCCTCTGTCAACAATACTTTTGGATCTAGTTGCTCAAAAGTCATAACATTTTATAATGATGCCAGAAGGCTTGGGTGGGTTATTAGAGAAGCCACAGCTAGTGAATGAAACAAAGCCCACACTGAGAAGTCAGATATAAGGAGTGACTGGGGAGTATGTCTCATGAGGGAGCATTCGCCAGACAAATAGAAAATAAAGAAAGGAGCAGAATGATAAATATACTATAAATCTAAGTCTTGAGTGATTTCTATAAGGTTCATGAATAAGGGAGATAGAAAGGAGGGTCTGACATTTAAAATATGGATATGGGAAAATTCTGGCTGGAGAAAATGTCTTTAGAAACAAGCATGGAAAGAATGGTCAAAATGGAATGTAAGTGGAGGCTAAGACTAACTAGGTGAAAATTATTCAGAAATTGCAGGAAAACAGTTAATATCTATGTATTGGAATAGCCATCTGAGAAATATTACTCAATACTTAAGAAGAAATGAACTATTGAAAAATACAGCAATCTGGATGAATCTTAAAGGCATTATGCTGAGTGAAAGAACTTACTCTCAAAAAGTTACATACTATATGATTTTTGTTGTATGACATTCTTCAAAAGATAAAACTATAGTGATGGAAAGCAGATCAGTGATTGCCCAGAGTTAAGAGTGAGATGGATATATGACTATAAAAGGTAGTATGGAGGAGTTATTTTGGTGTTGGAACTGTTCTGCATCCTGAACAAGTCAATTTAATAATATGCTAATTAAGAGAGGGAGAGAGAAAGAGGGGAAGAGAAAGAGAGAGAGAGAGAGAGAGAGAGAGAGAGCGAGCGAGCGAAACCAGGTCTAATACTCTTGTTTTACAAATGGAGAAACTGAAGATTGAGGTGAGTCCCGGAGAAGATCATATAGCCAGTGAGTGTTTCTGGAGACACACCTCCTCCCACCACACACACACACGCACACACACACACACACACACACACACACACGCATATATACACTTGCATGCAAAACCATACCCATGTCTACCAACCACCCATGAAGGAAGAGGAAGGGGACAAGACCTAGAGAAAGGAGCTTCTTCAAGGCTTAGTTACATTTTAGTTAAATGTTTGCAAATGAGATAAACTTTTTTTTTTTTATCAGATTTCAGGCAAGGCAAAAATAAAGGAATTTCACTGTCTTCATTACCATGCTTAAATTATTAAATGTCTAAAACTAACATCTCTCCTTCATAAATCAGAATCTATATATATAAAGAGGTAATGTACTAATTGGTCCTAATGGTGTTCCAGGCAGGACTGGTCAACAGGCTGCATGCACAGGCAGGAGCGGTGGGCGGGCTGGGGGCTGGGATTTCCACCCCCAGCGAAGGCGGGTGCAGGCCTGCCCAGTGCTAACATCATGCTGACTCAGATGCGGAGGTCGCTCCTGACAGAGCATGTGCAGGCCTGCTGTGCCACATGGCCTGGAGCAAGGTGTCAGGATAGGAGTGTCCCCCTGCTCACTCCCCTTCCCCCCCACCAGAGGTACATGCAGGCCCTCCGTGCTGCTTGGCCCAAAGGGGAGCATCAGGACAGGGCAGCCCCCCAGTGGAGGCGTGTGCAGGCCTGCTGCACAGCCCGGCCAGGAAGTGGGCATCAGGATGGAGGTGGACACCACCCCCCCTGTGAAGGCACTCACAACCACCTGGCCAGAGAGGGGCATCATGATTGGGGCATGGCTTCAGCGGAGAGTTCTCAGCACTTCTGCACCAGGATCTGAAGGCACAGAGAGAAGGGAGAGCAGATAGGCAGTTAGGAGGAATCAGGCCAGGAGGGGAGAGCAGTTAGGGCCATCAGTCCAGCAGGGGAGCAATTAGGAGCATCAGGCAGGCAGGCAGGTGAGCACTTAGGAGCTAGTGGTTCTGGATTGCAAGAGGGATCCAGATTGGAGAGGATACAGGCCAGGCTGAGGGACCTCTCCTCACTTCCCAAGCATGACTTTTGTGCACTGGGCCTCTAGTTGTTACATAATTGCCAAGTTCTGTGTCCTTAAACAGGATGCTTGAAAGCTGCATGCTATTTAGATATTTTTGTCCCTTCTCGAGAACTGCTGAGGTGGCATAAACATGCAACAAATGGATCATGTAAAGCTCTTAGACTAACCCCTGAAACAGGATGTTGACTTTGATTGTAAAAAAATGACAGCTTTATTAAATCAAATAATTCAACTCTAGTCACATCACACAAATAAAATTTTGTTTGTTGGTTGGTTGGTTTTACAGCTTTGGAGGTTTATAGAATGGCTGACAGTTGTTCTTGGAAAGACCAGAAGCTGGTGGGGGAACATAATTACTGCCCTGGCTGCATTTGTACTATGCTGAAGAGTAAACTGTAAAGCATAAACATGTTTCCTGATTTTTGTGTCAGTACTGACTCAAGATGTTCTGTATGGAAAGCTCGTAGGTTTGGCAAACTGGGTAGCAGAGGTCAGAATGAGAACAGACTGAGACAGTATGGAAGCTGTACTTATTTGGAAGAATTCTGTTTTTACTTAAATTCTACTGTAAATATCTTTATATATGGCTGGGATTATGGATAAATATCAGTTATCAATTAAAAATATTTTTCAAAGGAAAGAATTATTTTAGGATGGTATGTGTTTTATTTAAAATTGAAATTTGTACATGTATATTTATTTTTAAAAATCAGTATTTTCAATATTCTGTGTTGTTGCTTTTTTCATTGATTTTTTGACAAGTTAGTCAGGCTATAACTGTAGAGTATAAAATTTTATTATGGTATCCCTTGCTACCTACCATATAAGTAAATTTGGGTTATTACTTCGATCCCATCATTTCTCCTTATTTACATTTAGGTTCCTCTCTTTCTTTTGCTGAATGGATGAGTTCTGTATCATTCGTGATTTTATTTTTCAGCACCATGTTTCTAAATTTGCACCACACATTTATTACTATAACTATTATGGGAGCAGAGTTGGAATCCGTTTTTCATGACTTCTAGGGAAATAAGTTAATACATTACTTTTTCAATTTTTACCAAACTTTTTACTTGTCTAAGTTTCAATGCCATCAAACTTTTTCTTTTTTACTTATTGACATCCCTTCAGTGGTTCATAGAGATGTAGGTACCTTCTGTTCATATTCTAAAATGTTGCTCATTACAGACCAAATGACAAAGGTAATAGCAGCCTATGTCCCTAAATGAAATGCGCTTAATATGGCAAGTTTAGAAAAATAAAATAAATGGTACACAGAGAACAACAACCAAAATAATGGTGAATGGAACCCTCATGTCCAACTTTCCAGGAAGCATCACTAACCATTTGCACAATGACTGAATTCTTTAGAATCATTTTATTATTTTTGAGCTGTCCTGTATCCATATATTCCTACTAATTTGAAGGAATTCATTATTTAGCATTTAGCTTTTTATTAGTTCTCTTCCACCACAAACATTAAAGGATGAAGTTTTTGCTCTCCCCAGGCCCCAAATCCAGAACACAATCTTATTTAGACTCTCACATTTAGAGTCTATAATTTGATTCAAGAATGCTAAAAAAGTAAATTGAAGCCTGTAACTTGATTCAAAAGTGATATTAAAAAAATAAGGAATAAGCCCTAGCCAGGTTGGCTCAATTGATAGAGTGTAGGCCTGTGGACTTAAGGGTCCTGAGTTCAAGTCCAGTGAAGGGCACATGACCAGGTTGTGGGCTCTATACCCAGAAGAGGGTATGCAGGAAGCAGTAGATCAATGATTCTCTCTCATAATTGATGTTTCTCTCTCTCCTTCCTCTCTGAAATCAATAAAATTTTTAAATACAATAAAATAAAATAAAAATAATGATTAAAATGTAAAGCCTGGAAGTTGTAACCATGGTGAGCTCAGCCCTAGGTTTTATGCCTGTGCCAGGAATTTCCATGTCTTATTTCTGCTAAAAAAAGAATTGATAGAAACCTACTACTTGTTCCATGGGAAATACTTTATTTCCTTACCCTTTGCAAATAATGTTGAATGTCACTCAATTATTCTGCCAATAAATATCATTTATTAGTCTAAGAGAGTCAGAGTCTCTAATGTGAAAATTTTATTGCTAATATTTCCAATAGTACAGTAAATCCTATAAATGGTATTTTTCACATTGAGTATTATCTGGATTTTCATTGCTAATGAAAATATATTAGAATGTACACATAGTATATTATATAGGGTATAATATATATTCTAATAAAGCATTATATAAATATTAGAAACCCAATGCATGGATTCATAAACATTGAAAGGAAATTAATTAGAAGAAATATTTTAGAGGCTGGGAAGGGATTGCGTGAGGGCTCCAGGACATGTCTGGCCTGTCTCACTGACCAGACCCCAGCAGCAAGTTAACCTATTGGTTGGAGCATCTTCCCCCTGGTGGTCAGTGCATGTCATAGCAACTGTCAAATGGGCAAATAGACACTTAGCATATTAGGCTTTTATTATATGGGATATATTCTTTTTTAATAGTATATTCTAATACAGGCTTAATATTAGAATATATATATATTCATGCATAGGGGGTGTGTTAGTATCCCTCAGCCCAGCCTGTACCCTCTCCAATCTAGGAACCCTTGAGGGATATCTGACTGCCTGTTTAGGCATCATTAAGGATTGGGCCTAAACAGGCACTCAGACATCCGTTTCACAATTCAAAACTGCTGGCTCCCAACTGCTCTCCTGCCTTCCTTCCTGATTGGCCCTAACTGCTTCTGCTTGCCAACCTGATCACCCCCTAACCATTCCCCTGCCAGCCTGTTTGGCCCTAACTGCCCTCCCCTGAAGATCTGGTCACCCCTAACTGCCCTCTCCTGCAGGCTTAATCTCCCACAACTTCCCTCCCTTGAAGGCCTGGACATCCCAACTACCTTCTCCTGCTAGCCATCTTGTGGTGGCCATCTTGTGTCCACATGGGGGCAGCCATCTTGTGTGTTGGAGTGATGATCAAATTGCATATTACTCTTTTATTAGGTAGGATATATGCTCAAGTAAACTTTAGCTTTATGTAATAATTAAAATTGCATCAAACTCTGGGGGAAAAAAAAGGATATAAATTCCAAGTTTCTCTTCCAATGACTGGAAAAGGGCAAAAAATCCTACAGAGCTCAAGATTCTGGAATGATGGCGCAAGCCCTACTGTCACCAGAAAACAGATGAATAATGCTTCTCTGAATTTGTTTAGTCTTGATGCTATATATAATGGGATTCATGAATGGAGGAAAGAGAAAGTAGACATAGCTCATAGTAATGTGGACCACATGTGGGACCTGTTTTCCAAACCTGTGGATGAAAGTCAGGCCAATCACAGTGATGTAAAAGATTAGGACACAGCTAATATGGGAGACACAGGTGTTGAAGGCCTTAGCTCGCTCTTCTGTAGAAGCGATGCCCATAACTGTCTTAAGGATTAGGATATAAGAAAAGAGGATAATCATAGCATCTAGGAAGAAAGTGAAAGCAACCAGAATAACTGGGTATATACGATTAAATGTAATATCAGCACAGGCGAGTTTCATAACATCTTGGTGGAGGCAAAAGGCATGGGAAAGAACATGGGAATGACAATATGGGAACCAATAGAGTGGTAGAATTGGAGGTACAATGGACACAAAGCCCCTCATCAGTACCCCAAGTCCTATTTTCATCACCCTGGAATTGATGAGAATGGAGTTGTAACTCAGAGGATATCGTATGGCAATGAAACGATCAAATGCCATAGCAAGCAATACACCTGATTCTACAATGGCCAGGGAATGAATGAAATAGGATTGGGTAAAACAGGAACGCTGGTCAATTTCCCTCCGATCCAACAGCAGGACACTCAGGACTGTGGGCATTGTAGTTAGTGTCATCCCAAGGTCTGTACTTGCCAGCATAGCCAGGAAGTAGTACATGGGCTCATGAAGATTGTGGTCATTCTGAATAAGCACGAGAAGTATGCCATTGCCAAAAAGAATGGAGAGGTAAATGATAAAGAAAGGGATGGAGATCCAGTGGTGAATTGCCTCTGAGCCCAGGAAGCCAGTCAGCAGGAAGGGAGCAGCACTGTTGTTGGACCACATGGTAGGCTTTACAAGTGGAGAAGAGCTTTTTCAGGGGATCTGACCTTTAAATTCTTAGCATAATTTCTTACTCTCCATCTTCTTCTTTTTTAAAAAAATATATTTTATTGATTTTTTACAGAGAGAATGGGAGAGAGATAGAAAGTCAGAAACATCGATGAGAGAGAGACATCGATCAACCGCCTCCTGCACCCCCCACTGTGGAGATGTGCCTGCAAGCAAGGTACATGCCCCAACCGGAATCGAACCCTGGACCCTTCAGTCTGCAAGCCAACGCTCTATCCACTGAACCAAACCTGTCTCGGCACTCTCCATCTTCTTGTAGCACATTGTCAGGTGATACTTCCCTTACAAATGTACAAGATTTTGTGAATTATCTCACTCTTAATTATGTCTGTATTAATATAGCCTTTGCCTGGAATAAAGAACAACAATATTAATCACAGTAATGAATATCAACAATGTACTCTTCAGCATCCAACCTTTATTCTGTCATTAACACACAATTTACATCTATGTTTCTAGTCTCTACTTCTACTTCCCAAAAATAATTCTTTTGGCTGTACGTCATTGTCTTCAATATCTTCTTCTTATTATTATTATCTTTCATATAGACCATTAATGTATTTCTTTCCAATTCGAACCAATTTCTACTTTCTTTCTTGAAATCAATCAGGTATTTGTTTCAGGCTTAATCACTAAGGAAAATAATTAATCAACAGAAATGAGTCTATCTCTATAAAATGTTTAAGAATTATTGTTATCGGTATGACCATCTCAAATGACTTGTGAGATTCCAGAGAAATCAGAACAAGTGGGCAGAGTTGTTAAACTGATTTTAGAAGAATGTGATTACTCAGTGGAATTGGGACTCAGGATGTGAGACCTGCAGCACCAGAGGCAAAGTTTAAAACAGAAAGAGATAGGAGTTGAAAGGTCCTAAAATAAAACATTAAAATCAAGACAGACTCCTAGAACAAAGATATCCTCAGATGCCAGAAGCTCGATATTCTAAGAAAAATGTATGATATCTGAAAAGCTAAAGCAATATCAGAATTTAATGATTGAATGGATATACTTTACACAAGCAGCTCTGGCAAGAAGATTAAGACTCAGATGTATAAAGCTACATTGCTGATGGAGACAATCATATAGATATTCTAATATTCATGAATCTAGAAAGTCTATATTTATAAAACTTAAATTTGACTTTTATAGGGAATTTTAGGACTTATCAAATAAGCATTGTTTGCATATAACAAACAATTTTTTGGCAAGTTGATTATGATAAAAATTAAAGAACCATAAGAAAAACATAGTATCTTCCAAATTCAGTGGAATTTATATGTGTGCACAGTCTTTTAAATATTGTTTTCTCTCATAAACATCACTACTCATACCTTTGAAGATGAATTCAGAAAGAATAAGGTGATAGCAAATCTTTGCACCACTTCCATTTAATAATAATCTTTGAAAACAGGAATAAATGTTTCTTGAGATTTGGCACCTGGTATCATTTCTCCTAATGAACAATGCGGTTGGTAGGAAAGATGGGTAGAAAAAGAGATCAATATGTTTTGGGAATGACCACCAGTTCAGGGGACACTGTCAATGACAAAAAGGTCAAAATAGAACCTGAAGTAGCAAATACTCTGGGAAAACTAATGTCTGCCATCTGACTAGATCCACTGAACCACAACTGATGTGCGGCTCAGCTTGACAACACTTTTCTACTACCTCTCCACAGAAGTGATGTGTATATCATCAAAAATTGTAACCCCTACCTGCTAACATTGTAACCCTTAACCTTCTAACATTGTTTTTCAAATAAAACATGTGAAATGAAAAGATAAAGAATAGATAAATGAATGCCACAATGTATAATATGGGATAGGGACAAATAAATGACCCCTTTGGACCAGCTGCTACCAGGAAGTGGACCAGATGGAGGAAACGGGAAAATTCAGACTTGTTATTACTACATGGTGTTGTAAAAGTCTGATTTATGCACTTTGAAATTCGAGCTGACAAAGGTTTAGATTTAAAAACTGGGTGATAATCCATTTGGCTAGAATTATTTTGATTCACTAATATTTTTGATTGACCTGTTAGAAAAGAATACCCTATTTGCTATCTGTAGTTTCTAGCAGCAGCCACACTGACATTTGATTTCAGCAATTTGTCAGTGCCAGAAACTGCCCACATATCTCAAATATGCCAGGGGGAATAGCTGTCCAGTTTTGAGGGTTGCTTAATATGTGGTGTGTGACATTAGTGACAGTAGAATTTCTCAACATCATCTGGCATGCCTAGAGTCTCCTTCAGGGATGCAGAGAGGACAGAAATTTACATCAATCAGAGTTCCTTCAACTTGTCATGCTGACTAGAGGCAGAAAACCTATTCCAGAAACCATATACAAGTTATATATATATATATAACTTGAAGAATAAGGAAGAGAGAGAGGGCACATGAGGATCATGATGAGAAAATAGGAATATCTTCCCTTTACTTCTGGATAATCTATAAGCACTCCATAAATTACTGTATCCTACCCCACTTCATTCAGACAATTACCTATTGCCTGAGAATGTGTGCTCCCTTAGGGAAAAATAAATCTGAAATACCCCAGCTTTTAAGTGATTGACATCAGTTGTGGTTCAGTGAAGTTAATCAGTTGACATCAGTTCCCCCAGAGTATTTGCTACTTTAGTACCTATATTGACCATTTTTGTCATTGACAATAGCCCCTAAAGTGGTGGTCTTTTCCAAAACATATTGATCTTTTCTCTACCCATCTCTCCTACGAAGCATATTGTTCGTTAGTAGAGATGGTATCAAATCTTGGGAGAAATTTACTTAGGTATGAATTGAGATGGGATAGTATATGTGGAGGGAAAAGTTGTAAACCTAGGAAAAACTTCATTTTAGGACATAGAAAAAAGAAGGTCTCAAAGGAGATGGACAAAGAAGTAGGCAGAAATATAAGAGGACCATGAAGATGATCTGTTGTTATAAAACCAGTGGAAAATATGTATGTTTTTAAAAGTAGGTAGTGCAATAGTGAAAAGCAATGTCAGCATTGGCAAGTAAGATAAATGAAATGTGTCCATTGTTTTTGGCAAATAGGTCTTTGGTGATCATAACAATTTCAGCAGAATGGTAGTAACAGATGCCTAATAATTATGAAATGCAGACAATAAATAACAAGAAAGTGGAAACAATGTATTATTTACTTTCTTCAGATTAGAAAATTCACCTTCAATAGGTTAAATATTTGTTCAAAGCCACACAATTAACATTTGACATACAGGAATTCAAATTCAGATTAATGGGACTCCCAAGCTTATGTTCTCAACCTGCATGCATTTAATATAGAGTTCTCCTGTACAAGATTGCCTTTCCCTGAATTCTTCATCTCATTTAAAAAAAAGGAGTAAGTGCTTTCTAAGACTTTATAGAAGAATTACATGCCATGTGGAAGTGTTACTTTTTTTCCACTTTTGAAATTTTTTTCATTTACAGTTTCCATTCAATATTCTATTAATTTTAAGTGTACAGCACACTAGTTAGACATTAATATAATTTATGAAGCAACCCCCTCAAAAGTATTCCACCCGCCTGACACCATAAATAGCTATTACAATATTATTGACTATATTCCATAAGATGTACTTTACATTACCTAGAAGAGTTACTCTTAAAGCATCCTTGCTGAATTTGAGTCCCTGAATTTTCTTACCTAAGCCACAGCTTTCTTTTCTTGGTAAATGTAGTCTGATGATTACTTTGTTGCTGTATCCTCAGTGTGTGTTCAGAGTCCTGATGAGAGGTATATTTATTAAAGAAACAATTCCTCAGGGAATATTTCTAACTCATTTCCACATAGGCTATTTGGAAATGCCAAAATAATCTTTTCCCCTTTCATCTGAGAATGATTTCTGCCTCCCTTTCTTCTCTGAATGGAGACTCTCTAAGACAGGCAGTCTCTAATGTCAGATAAAAGAAGTTCTAACTCACTCCGCAGTGTTTTATGGATCATAGAATTGAAAGATTGGTTAAATTTTCTTCTTAAATATTGGCACTTAGAAAACTGTCCCATTCCTCTTCTTTAAAACTGTTCATGAATTATGTTCCAACACACCATAGTATTTTTAGGAATAACAATCTTAAAAGGCCATCTAATCCTGAAACTATAATTTAAAAATTATTTTTAAAAACAAAAAAAAAATCTGAAAATTCTGATTTAAAAAGAAAATCAGTACACATTTTACAAGAGAAGATTCCAAAGGCCAATAACCACATGAAAAAAATGTTCAGTATTATTAGTCATTAGAAAAAAAAAAAGCAATAAGATACCACTTCACACTTACTAGAGTGACTATCCTATATAATAAAAGCCTAATAAGCAAACTGTCCAACTTTTTGTTCAACCTTTTGACCAGTTGCTATGATGTGTACTAACCATGAGTGGGCAGAAGCTCCAACCAGTAGGTTAGCTTGCGGCTGGGGTCTGGCCAATTGGGACTGGGTGAGACAGGCCTGACACACCCTGGAGCCCTCCTGCAGCCCCTCCCCAGCCCTAATTGTGCACAAGTACAAAGGACCCTACTGGTGCACAAATCCATGCACCAGGCCTCTAGTAATAAAAATAATAGAAAACAAGTGTCACTAAGGATGTGGAGAAATTAGAAACCTGTGTGTTACTGGTGAAATGTAAAATAGTATAGACTCTGTGGAAAAGTTTGACAATTCCATACAATGTAGCAATTCCATTATTAGGCATATATCCAAAATAATTGGAGGAAGTATCCAAACTGATACATTTTTTTAAACCCAAGCATTTTTAAGCCTGCAGCATAAAGGGTAGTATGCAGTATTATTGATTAGAACATACTTGTATCATAATATAAAACAAGAAAACAAATAAAATATAGTGGATGCTACTTTTGTTGTTCAAACTAATACTTTCATGGCAGCCAATGTTCTTTGATGTATAATCATTCATTATGAAAGTATACCACAATTTAGTTATCTACTCTTCTGTTAGTATGCATTTTAGAAGTTGGGAATAATTTTCAAAAATATTTTCTATGAAAACACTAAGTTGAAAAAATTCTGTATACCTGTGTTCATTACAGCATTATTTAAAACTAGGGCCCGGTACATGAAATTCATGCATAGGGGCAGGGGATATCCTTCAGCCCACCCTGTTCCCTCTCCAATCTGATACCCTTTGAGGGATGTCCCACTGCTCATTTAGGCAGTCAATCAGGCTTAAACAGGCAATCGGACATTCCTCTCTCAACCAGGACTGCTGGCTCCCAACTGCTCACCTGCCTGTTTTCCTATTTGCCCCTAACAAAACTCCAGTAATAGAACTAAGTTGAATCTATCAGACAAATAGATGATCAGAGCCCCTGGGATAACATGTAACAAACATACCACTATTTGCATCACAGGGGAGCAGGAAGGAGAAAAAAGAGAGCTCCTGTTCTGCTCCTGTTTTTTCATTTGGGATGTTTTTCCCCACTCCTCATTTGGCAGCCTCTCTGTGTATGTTTCTCTGTATTAGGCAGAGCTGTTATGTATTCTGGACTTTGTAAACTTAGGTAGTGGGCATCCTGTAGGGTCCAGATGGTTATGAATGATGGTCATTCTATAGTTTAATTGTAATTTTGAGGTGTGTGTGGGAGAATTTGAGTGCCTTATTTACTTATGCTGCCATCTTGACCAGAACCTGAAATCTCATTAATTTTATCTTAAATATCTTTTATATACACACTAAATTCATTTTCATTTTAATAATTTTAGCTACGGGTATCTCTTTCAGAAATTACTACACTATCTCTTGTTCTCTGATTATATCACTTAAATCTACATAGTATGTGAACTTATAATTTGCTAACATCACTGAAATCATGTTACTCCTTTGCTTATAACTATTCAGTAGCTTCCCATGACTCTTCGAATAGATATGTACACCCCAGCAGTGGCAAACAGATGCTATTGATTTAAACACCTCTTTTCTCCTTAACTTCTCCTTTAAACTATCAGTCACAGTTTTAAAAGGTTCTATGAACCATTCCTCTTACAGCCTCCTCACATATTACCTCTGCTATAGCATCATTATGTCTATTTTCACCAGTTAATTTTTAATATACCCCCATATCTCAGTTCAAGGCACACTCTTCAAGGAACTTTTCTCTAACCAGTCTCAATGTGATTCTTTTTGAGACTCACATCCTCAAAGAAGTTTATTTTAATGTTTTATTGCTAGTCATCAAATTATTTTAAATTTAAGTTTATTGAAAATTTGATTCTCCAGTGTACTGTGATCTGCATAATATTTTTTATCTGTTTGCTTGCAGTTAGAACAATTTGGTTTAGTGTTATTCTTGTCTCATATTTTAAAATAATAGCCAAATGAATAGTGATACTACTTTGAGGACTGATTTCTTATTCCCTAAATATTAACTTAGTGTAAAATAAAGTATGTAAAATTTTGTTCAAAATATAAAACGATAAGTAAATAAACATGAATTTAAGGAAGATTTTATAAAATGGCCCCCAAATCTTAATAACACAAATATTAATAGTTATATTTATTTATAAATAAATATATATATATATATATATATATATATATATATATAGTAGAATTTTTTTCAATATCAATGACTCACTGGAGTTTATTTTTCATGATACACTCCCACAACTAAATTAAGAAAGCATGAACACCCTAATAGGAAAATAAGCAAAAGATATGAGCAGAAAAGTTCAAAGACAGACATGTAAATTGATACTTCAAACTGAAAAACTGCTAAAATCTATGGTTTATAGCAATAATATTAATTAAATATAACAAAAAACAGATTACACTTAATCTTCCAGATGTATCAGAAATATATTTTTTCTCTACTTAACATTTAGAAAGAACAGGATAATGACAAATCCATAAACCTAACAAACACCAAATCTGTGAAGTGGAGAGCAACCCCTGATGAGCCTCATAAATGTCATTTGAAGAAATGGAGGCTGCCACAGAAAATATTGAGGCCTTGTGAATTTCTTTGCTCTCAATTCAAAGGAATCTCTGATCCTCATCTTCTTTCCTGGACAGTCACCCACATCAGATTTTAACTTTCAATTGTATGTTTAGTTAAAAGGTGGCGAATGCCATATTGCATTTGCTTGGTCTTGACACTGTAAATGGATTCATTAAAGGAGGAAAGAAAAAATATACATAGCTCATTATAAGGTGGACCACTTGTGGCACATTTTCCCCAAACCTATGAATAAATGACAGACCGATATCAGTGACAGAGAAGATGATAAGACAACTGATGTGGGAGACACAGGTATTGAGGGCCTTGACTCTCTCTTCACTAGAGGCTATGCCCACGACAGTCTTAAGAATCAGGATATAAGAGAAAAGGATGATCAGAGAGTCTAAGAAGACTGTTAAAGAAATCAGAATGACAGGGTACAGTCTATAAGTTATGTCAGCACAGGCCAGTTTCATAATTTCTTGGTGAAGACAGAAAGCATGAGAGAGAACATGAGATTGGCAATATGGAAATGAAAAAAGACGCACAATTACAGGCACAATGGATATGAAACCCCTCATAAAAGCTCCCATCGCTAACTTTACCACTCGAGTATTGCTGAGAATAGAAGTATATCTCAAGGGATTGTGAATGGCAATAAAACGGTCATGAATCATGGCAAGCAAGATACCTGACTCTACATGGAAAGAGAGTGAATACAATAGGCCTGCAGGAAACAGGCTCCATGGCTCATCTTCCGATGATTCACCCATAATACACCCATTACAGTTGGCATAGTGGTCAATGTCACCATCAGATCTGTTCCCGAAAGCATGGCAAGGAAATAGTACATGGGTTCATGGAGAGTGTGGTCATCCTTGATTAGGTAGAGGAGAGTGCCATTGCCAAAAAGCAGACATAGACTGCAAAGAAGGGGATGGAGATCCAGTGATGAGCTGTTTCCAAGTCTGGGAAGCCAGTCAGCAGAAAGGGGGCAGCATTAATATTGGGCCACATAATATGTCTACAGGTGAAGAGCAGCTTTCTAGAAATCTTTAATCCAGGAAACCAGATATTTCAGTAGTGATATACCATGGCAGTATCAGTCATCATCTTTGAACTTTGGAAAAATTAAATGTAATTCTGCAACTATTTTCCTGCAGGAGAGTAGAGACTTGCAGGTATTAGATGAGATGAGGAATGTTGATCTTTCTCTAATTAGAACAAAATGTTAGGTTAATGCTTAACATATACTCAAATTAAAAAATATATATATTATTCCTAAAACATCAGTTTTTACTAGTATGTGTATCTTTAAAATTTTTTTCAGCAACAGTGATAACAATAACAAACAAAATAAATAAATGCAAATGAATAATAATTGCACTTAGTGCTTTCTTGTTCTGATTGCTAACTTTTAAGACAATTTAATTATGATCTTGATTTTTTTTACAATTATGAAAAACACATACACATATTATTTTTTTCAAACACTTCTTTGTTTTTGAAATTGAATGTCAGTGTTTTGAGAACACAACAAGCATCACTACTCCTTCCAATTGCTTTGTTACTCCAACAATTATCCCTTTCTTGAGACTGGCTACCAGAACTATGGTGCACCAATCAGCCACAGCTAACAAGGATGTGTTAGATATGATGCCTTGACCTTCACTTCCAACTTCCTGAACCAAAATTTGCATTTTATCACAATGTACAGTATTATCTGAGAAGCACTGCTCCAAACATACCTTATCTATTCCACCTTTGAAGATAGATTTTTTTTTTCTAGCTGGTTGATTATCTCATTCCTTTTAAGTAATCCCATGCAATTGTTTTTATTGTTCCTTCACCATTCAATGGTTATGTTCAAAAATCATTTCACATAATTATGTGTTCAGATTCTTTCTCTATGTTTTCACTTAGCCCTATCTCCTTTTCCTCCAACATTTAACTCCTGGAGAATTGTTGCTTATGTGACTGGTCACATTATAATGCTCCCACACCTTAAATATGTCAGTCTTCTCCACTATGTCAATATTCTTGGTTGCCGCAATCCAACATTGAGGACATATTACCTTTTATACTGCAGATTTATTTCATCAAACATTTGGAAGGATTAAAGGCATTTCTCCATTCTCAGCAGGAAAATGTTTTCTTCCTTCATAAGATGTCCTTAGTAACAGAAGTAGACCAGAATCAGGACAAATCAACTCTTGTGATACAAAATATTCAGAAGTATATCTGCATTGACAAGATGCTCATTGAGATAAAAATTGCCAACACTAAGTGATTCCTAAAATTATAGTACATTTAAGTCATATAGAAATTTAAATTATAATTGTGGAAATGTTGTTCTGTTAATGAAAGATTCTTTAGGCTTAAAAATATAGACCTTAAAATAAAATAGCGAATTGTGAATCCATCACAAAGTCCACAAAAATAAGTGATCAGAGAAGACAGTGTGATGCCTCTCCCCTCCACCCTTGTCTACTCTTTATATGCACTCCACCCTTCCTGAGTGGAATAAAAGAAAGGCTCCCCTAGGCACGAGGGTGATGGGCCAGAGACAGCATCTCAGGATTTATCCTTCTGAGTCTCACTGATAATTACCAATGTCCTTTATATCAGAGCAGTTCCTTAAGTAAACACAGTCTTCTTTTAAGATCTAATAAAAACTTCAGTTCTCTATCCAGACAAATTAATAAGAGCACATAATGTCACATTTAATTTAGAGCATTCACAGTTATCCTACTTTCCATCTAAGGGTCCAGATTAGAAAGTTCAAATCCAACACAGTTTCTTTAATACCCTTATTGGAAAGAAAGAAAAAAAAATCTGGGTTATAGTGTTGCCCATATCAGCTGGAATCTTCGCTCTATGCAAACCTCTGGAAAAACTTTTAAAATTATTTTCCTTAATTGCATCTAACATTAGAGGGGAAATGAGTGAATTCATATTTCTGTGCCTCACATTCATCAATTCAGGTCTTGTTATTAGAACAGGTACCCATTCCTGAACTATTTGAAGACTCAGTCTAGATGATTTCCTTATATAGCCTCCCCCAAGAGGTTTCATTAACAAGTTATGTATATAGAAATCACCTTACCAGAGTTACATCTTTATAGCCACTCAAGAGATTCTTTCATTTCTCTACCTTCTCTCTAAACAAAGTGTTTCCCAAAAGATGTGTGAAGAAAACTGGAAATGGAAAGGCCAGCAGATATAGAAATGTCAGGACTTGATTATGTGATATCTTCCCTATACCCAGAATTCTAGGCATTGGTATTTAAGAAATCAATGAATGTTCTTTTCCTTATGTCCTTCAAATGCCAAACACGATTTAGTTTATCCCAGGGACACTTGTACCATCCTTGTTCTTAGAACTTATGAATTCCAATTGAATTTTTGTTTTTTCTGCTTTTGGGGGAAAAATAACTTCTGATACAGAACATCAATAAATTCCTTAGTAGCCATGTGCATGACAGTCAATTGTTTTTCTTAAAATTATTTTATTTTTACATAATTGATCAGTTTGTGCCAGGTTCACAGTGAGCAATGTGCTATATTTTTTTCACAAAACACAACAGTGGGTATTAGAAAGAAAATATCACAAGTTTTCATAGCACTGTTATTATTGCACAGATGGTAGCATGCTAAGGGGAGCACATAAAAAATATTTTTGGGATTAGGGAAAACTTCCCAAAGAAATGCATCTTCTCAAGTTAAAAAAAACAACAACTTCATGAGCTAATTATTGATTGAATACATTGGTACTTCATTTGCCAAGATATTTTCTATAATTTTGCTTAATTGAAAAATTCTTTCTAACCCTTCTTATCTCTTGATGAAATAATAACACACAGCCTTTCTTCATATACTGCTAATGTACAGATGTTGATCATGTTGACTTCTACAAAGAATAAAATGTATGGAAGGCCCTACATTAACTTTGTGTTTCAAAACTATAAAATTAGAATATCTCTTTAAGGCAATTTATTACCAACCTTTCATTCCAGAAAAAAAAAAAGTTATTATTAGAGTGTTTCCATTATTTGTACCTCTTTTTCATATGTAGAAGTTTTGAATTGCAGAACACAAAACAAAATCTTAGGTGTGCAAGAAATGGAACTTTATTTTATTACTAGAGGCCTAGTCCACAAAATCATGTGCACCACCCTACCTGCCACCACTCATGTGTGGGGCAGGGGGGAGGGCGTGGAAAGGAGGTGAGGGGACTAAGAGGTAGCAACTGGTTGAGTGGTTGTTACACTTATGGTCCCTGGCCTTTTATTATATAGGATAGGTAATTTGTAGTCCTCAGCTCATTAGTTGGAAGATATCAGATATTATCAACTAAAGGTCTTCTCACAATTATTTGTGGGCTGCTAACCATGTTGGCATCTGCTGAAATCCTTCTTGTTTGGCTTCTGGTTATTATAACAGCAAGACCTCTCTTGGTCTGAATACCTTACTCTCATCTATTTCTGATCTACTCTAATGCCATGCAGTACCAGGGGTTTTTCTAAAACCAAGACATAGAGAAAATATCTAAACTGTTTTTTTCACACAGAACTCTATCAAGTTATCTCATCATTCTTCCTTTGTGTAGACCCTGCAATAGTTTCAAGTGTCATTGACCTCAAAACCATTAATAGTAATGATTTTCCAGAATATAAAATAAAAGAAAATAGCAAACTAATCTACCAACCAAATCAACAGAACTAAAGCCAATGTCATTAGTGATGTGCTGAGGCAAGGAGTTGAGAATAAGAGGCTCTGAGTCTTTTAAATGACAGGAATCCATTTAAAATCTCTTTGATTCTAAGACAGATTGGTATCATATAGTTCATTCTGCTGAGAAACTCGTCTTTCAATGGGAAGAACACCCTAAGTAAGTAAATCAACCTCAAGTTCTATGGAAAGAGAGAAGACGATTGATACCATTCTGTATCTGCTTGGTCTTAATACTATAGATTATTGGATTCATAAATGGGGGGAAGAGAAAGTAAACATAACTCATGATGATATGAACTATATGTGGCACATATTTCCCAAATCGATGAATGAGGGTCAGCCCAGTCACAGTGACATAAAAAACCAGTACACAGCTAATATGAGAAACACAGGTGTTTAGAGCTTTTGTCTGCTCTTTACCTGAAGCAATGCCCATAACAGTCTTAAGAATTAGAATATAAGAGATAAGGATAAGCATAGAGTCCAAGAATCCAGTTAATGATACCAAGACTATAGGATAAAGTCTATTGAAAGTAATGTCAGCACAGGCCAGTTTGATCACATCTTGGTGTAAGCAGAAGGCATGGGAGAGGACATGGGATCCGCAGTAGGGGAATTCAGAAAGGGTGATGATTATGGGCACAATAAGTATAAATCCTCTCATTAGAACCCCTAGACCTATCTTCACCACCTTAGCATTGGTGAGAATGGAGGTGTATCTTAAGGGATTACAAATGGCAATAAAACGATCATAGGCCATAACAAGCAAGACTCCAGATTCCACAATTGAGAGTGAGTGGATTAGATAGGCCTGGAAATAGCAGGCCCCATGGCTAATCTCCCTGTGATCCAGCCACAAAACACCAAGCACAGTGGGTATTGTTGTCAAAGTCACTCCTAGATCTGAGGCTGCCAGTATAGCCAAAAAGTAGTACATAGGCTCATGAAGAAAGTGGTCTTCTCTGATAAGGAAGAGGAGAGTGCCATTGCAAAGGAGGATGGAGATATAGATGACAAAGAAGGCAATAGAAATCCAAGGATGAAATATCTCCAGACCTGGGAAGCCAGTCAGTAGGAAAGGAGTAGCACTAGTGTTGGACCACATGGTGGACCCCTGCATTGAAAGAAACAAATAAAAATAAAGTCTCTCTAAATTAGCCTTGTCCAGTAGAAATATAATGTAAGCTAAATATGTGATTTTTAATTTTCTACTAGGCATATTAAGATTTTAAAAAGAGTGACAAATAATTTTAATAATATATTTTACTTAATATGTTATATTCAAAATATTATTTCAAATGTAAGCAGTATAAAAATCATAGATGAAATATTTTACATTTTATTGTACTAATACTTCAAAATCCAGTATTTAGTTTACATTTAGAAAAAAATCCTACTTCAAGCTAAGCACAGGCTACAGTATTGCATAGTACACCTTTAGACTATAAAATTTTTTTTCATATTGTTTAAAAATAAGAAATCACAGTCTTTGTATAGAATTGTGCTAATCTTGTATCCCACCTTTATAAATTTCTCATTATAGTTCTCTAATTCCAATATTTTCTAACCCTTTATTATCTGGGTCAAAATCTTCAGCTAATGCTTATCCAAATGTCTGACCTACTCTCTCAACTAAAACCCAAGGTCCTTTGTCCAATTCTAGTTCTGTCTTCTAGATTATTCTCAACTCTATTGTAAGCATGTTTTACATTATAGAAAAGAATTTGGTAGTTTTCTTTTGGATTCACCATTTATTCATATTATGTGTTCATTGATTTAATATATAGGAATTGATGGTAACTACAAAAATGAACATTAAGGGCACAAACCTCATGATCTTATGAGGAACAAAAACAACTTTCTTTGGGTCATGCAATCTTAAATTGAACCTCACATTACAATATTCTATGTGGCTAAATTATTAAGCAAATCTATAGGACCACCCCATTTAAGGACTCCCAAAGAAGGGTACCTGAAGTCTTTTTAGATATTATCTGACTTCATGAGATTTTTATATTATTAAATTTTATAAAGTTTTACAACTTTCTGCTTCAAGCAAATATTGCATTTGGCTCCAGAAGATAGAATGTAAAAACTTGAAATTGACTTTTCCCCATGCCCTGCCCCCCTCAATTCTTAATGTTTCAATAAAGGTAACTAGATTTGTCTATATTACTTAGTAATCTGATATTCTTCATTCTTTAAACCTCATAGTTTTGTGCTCAATGCAGGGCATATAGTGGTAAAAAAAAAAAAAGCAGATATTTACACACTTAGTAAAGTGGCCATAATCCTGTATATTGACAACCACCAAATACTGGTGAGGATATGGAGCAACAGAAATTCTCATCCATTGCTGGTGGGAATGCAAAATGATAGTCATTTGGTGGCTACATACAAAACTAAACCTACTCTTACATAAAATGTAATCATTACACTTCTTGGTCCCTGGCCTGTGTGACTCAGTTGGTTGTGTGTTGTCCTATGCACTAAAAGATGGCCAGTTCAATTCCAAGATAGGGCAGAGGGCACATACCTACCTGGGTTTCAGGTTCAGTCCCCAGTAAGGAATATATGGGAAGCAACTAATACTTTTTTCTCACATTTTCTCACAAATGTTTCTCTCTCTCCCGAGGAAAAAAAAATCAATAAAAACATATTTAAAGCATGGGTGCACTCCCAATCCAATACTAGCATTGTTTATATTACTAACTGCTATATTAAACATCAATTCTCCTGAAAGAAATGACAGACTTTGGTTTGCTGATCATGAAATAATTTCTAAAATTTTAATAATTTTTAAAATTTATTATTAACAGGCTGCACTGTCTACTAGGTATGCTAATGGCTAAAATGATTTACATAATGGCATTAACTTCCAAATAATACTGATACCATAATTGGCTAATGTGTAAGCTGTCTAATCTATATACTGCCTTTTCACAAATGTCCAAATAAGAGTTATCAATAACTTACCAACTACCTATATATGTGCTACTAGCAGGCCCTCTAGACTTTAATTTCCCCCCATTTGTGGACATGATTGATTGGTCAGTTCTGACTTGGTCTTACCCACTGGCATTCTTTGATACAATGTTTATTTATAATCCTCAATGGAATAGCAACTGAAATGATTTTGTTCTATAACTGAGAATTAGTCAAATTACTGAAAGCAAAAGGCACAGAAGAGGAAATAGCAGAAATGTCACATAGAAAGATATGAGAGAAAGAATATTGAAAACAGGGAACAAAAACTAGAGAAAGAGAAGATGCAGCATAATCCTACATGTGTCATGATGACCCTGCTCTGCACATTCACTCTCAATATCAGTGTCTCTTCCACTTCTGCCCAAAAATATGTCTGTTGTAAGAAAAATATTCTTGGTAGTTCTGGACATTTCACTGGACAGAGCCATATAGACAAATAATAGCTTTCCTTTGTTTTCTATTTACCTTCTTTCAACACCTACATGAAGGAAGAGTAGTCCAAGAAGAGCTGTTACTTTATTTCTTTTCTATTATCTCCATTCCATTCTTCCATGACAACCAAAGCCTTACCTGAGGCACCAGGAATTAATGGGAGAAGTAATTGCTGGGTCTTGATATAGAACATGGAGCAACTGTTATTTTTGATGACTGCTAACATTATTAATTGGTGAAGTAATCTGTATAGAAAAATGGTTCCCCAGGGTCCCTGCAACTGTAGATAATTAGGCTTCTAGTATATCTTTTCCTGGCCTCTTTGGGAGAAAGAGTTGGGCCCCTAGAACTGTGTCCTATGTTCCCACATTTTCATTGCAGACAGAAAACAAAATTGTAGCTTCTTTTAAGAGATGGAAGTTTTACTGTCAGTTCATCTTGGTACCTTCATAGTCCCACTTCAAGAAGAGAAGATATCATCAAAACTACATTTAACATTTTATTTCTAAATCCTAGAGCAAATAAACTCACTAAATTTAGATGAAGCTTGATCATTTCCTGACAACTTTCCTTGGTTTGAGGTGAGATTACTCATTACAATACTGGACATATACATTCCTGAAGTTTTATTTTCTCACATATGAGTGCAATTGCTAAAATAAATTCAAACAGTGAGCTTTTTATTTATCTCTTAGTCTTACCCAGAGGTCATAGTTATTGTTGCTAGAACAATTCAAGTAAAAAATCTCTCACTTTAAGTATCTTGTAGTAAAGTGATGCCATGGACATTGATGAAGGTATTATTACCATCCTTGAGTTTCTGTAATTCTTTGACATTGAGTAGAAAGGGTATACTCACATTTTGTCAGATATATGGATCTGATGGACTCTATTGTCTTGTCTGAGCCTTGTCTCCTAAATTTATTATAGATCCTAGCCTAAATATGAGATTTTTAAATGAGTGTGCATGCAATGTATTCAACCATGGAGTTCACATTTCAGCTTCTGACATTTCAGATTCAGTTAAATTTCTTCTGAACTCTCCTCTGCTCATAAATCTTTGTAAAACTTGGTTGGATTTGGAAAGTCATGATTAAGAGACAATCTCTGGAAATGACTTGAGTCTGAATGTGACTGTGCCTGAAAACTATTTGTGTCAAGTTCAAATTTGGGGGTGACAATATGGGATAGCCATAGTTTGAACTCAAAATGAGATTAAAGTAGTGAGCACCCAAGGTAATCTACATAATGTCCAAGCTGTCCTCTCATATATTTGAAGATAGGTTTATCCTCTCATCTACCTAACTCTCCTACCCCTATGCACACCATTCCTGGCAACACACTGTCTCTAGAACAAATGGAAAGTCATTTGAGGCAAAATACTCCAAGGTTAGGATAACTTCCTAGTGAGGTAAAGGACAAGTCTCTGGAAAACAGCAAGAGTGCAAAACCAGTAGATTAGGGGGCCTGGGATGAAGTGAGCAAAGCACTAACAGTGTCTATCTTTTTGTTAAGCAACTATTCATGAACAGCTCCCAAAACTATTTTCATTTCCTTCATATTTCCTGCTGTACTGTCTATAAAATACAGAATCACTGCAGCATAACCTCTCAGATTTGGAAGGATTTCTCATCTCATGAAAACCTTTGATGTAGTGTTTCCTAATCAGGGTCATTAATGAATGCTCATCTCATTTTGGTCCACGGAGCTCAATTTTAATGAGACAGTATGTTTTAAAGTTATCCAAGTAGTCACATTATTTAAAATACCTTATCTTTTTGAGTTAAAATATTTTCCCTAGGACTTACCATTCCTTAGATCTAGATCTGGCTGTGGTGCCACAGAACTCCATTCCTATTTCATATTATTTATGACATAGATGAAGGTAACAATCAGGCTTAATCACCCCAAACTGCTCTCCCTTGCAGGCCTGGTCTCTACCAACTGCCAAACCTGCTGGTCTGATCTCCCACAACTGCCCTCCCTTTAATCTAAATACCTTCACTAATGACTCAGGGAATTCTTTACCTTAGAAAGTTTGCACTTACCTAAAAGAGGAGCAAGCCTGTGTTGATATTTTATGTCTCCTTTTCTATAGAGTTTGATTTTATTATGTCAACCTTCAGCATTTCTCATTAGTCTGTGCAGATGCAATCATTTAATTTATCCCCATGAATGGATTCTTCACTATTCACTGCCACTGCTATCTGTCAGCTTGGTGATACACATTAGTGTCTAAGGACATAAACTCCTAAATATCCTATAAAAATATATTTTGTGTACAAGCTTATTCATAATAATGATTCTGCCTGAGGACTTAGGTTACAAAGTAAAAATTGATTTATATTCTATAATTGCATAGAGAAATTCCTGGCCCTTTAAATATTCCTAATCTAATTTAATACTCATAATATTTAATACATATCATTAAAGACATTACCTTTAATTTACTATATAAAAGTTTGTACTTCTAAGAAGGAACCCAACCATTATTTGTTAATTAACTGAATGAAACTCTTCTGCCCTTCACCTAACATGAATACCATATGTTATTTAAAAGAGAGAGGCTAATACTGAAAAACTTTTCCCTAGTACAAAGTATTATAAACAATAGATCTCCTGTAGTAAATGCTGTTTATTTAACTCAATAGGCCTCCAGTGAATTTTTTAATCACTTCTCCATGCAAGTGTTTAGGTTTTTGTTTTTGTCTTCAATGACTATAAGCTAAATTAGAGACTTCACAGACTGTTCTACATGAATGAGATTCACTAATGTGTTGGTATGTTAGTCTAGTGGACCACTCTGAAATCTACACTGCTTATATATACACAAAACCTATTTGTAGTTTTTCTTGGAAGACACTGTTGCAAAGTGATTGCTAATAATAAATGGCATTTTACCACAGTAAGACTTATAGATAATTGAAAACAGGACATAATTTACCATCATACTTATACTCATATTTAACATGTGGTATTCAGACACTGTTACTTGGATGTCATAGAGGATAAATGGATTAAAATGAGGAAAATAATAGTTATTCTCTTCTTATAACCTAAGTCTTTCTACAATTACATTATTGATGAAATGGGGAAAAAGGGAGAGTTGTAGGTTTCTTATGTTGCACTCCCTATAAGCAAAGCCTGAGATAGGAATTTAGATGCATGCAATTTATTAATGAACTAGAGGCCCGGTGCATGGAAATTCATGCACAGGGGGTAGGAGGTGTCCCTCAGCCCAGCCTGCACCCTCTCCAATATGGAACCCCTTGAAGGATGTCCAACAGCCTGTTTAGGCCCAATCCTACAATCCAGGACTGCTGGTTCCCAATATCTTGCCTGCCTGCCTGCCTTTCTGTTTTCCCCTAATTGCTTCTGCCTGCCAGCTTGATCACCCCCTCACCACTCCCCTGTCAGCCTTATTGATGCCTAATTGCTCCCCTGCCAGCCTGTTTGCCCCTAACTGCCCACCCCTGCAGGCCTGGTCGACCCTAACTGATCTCCCCTGCAAACCTGGTCCCCCTCAACTGCTCTCCCCTGCTGGCCTGGGTCTCCCCTAACTGCCCTTTCCTGCAGGCCCAGTCACCCCCAACTTCCCTCCTCTGCTGATCTGGTCACCCCTAACTGCCCTCCCCTGCAGGCTTAATCACCCCCAACTGCTCTCCCTTGCAGGCCTAGTCCCTACCAACTGCCAAACCTGCTGGTCTGATTGCCCACAACGACCCTCCCTTTGCAGGCCTGGTACCTACTAACTGCCCTCCCCTGCTGGCCATCTTGTGGTGGCCATCTTGTGTCCACATGGTACAGGATCTTTTGACCACAGTCATCTTGTGTGTTGGAATGATTGTCATTCTGCATATTACTCTTTTATTAGATAGTATAGAAGCTTGGTGCACAGGTCGGGGCCACCTGATTTGCCCCAAAGGATGTCCTGGATCAGGGTGGTGTTTCCTTGGGACATGGGGTGGCCTTGGCGAGGGGTCTATGGTGGTTTGAAGGCTGGCCACGTGCCTCCCCACCCCCACCCCAGCCCTGATGACCCAATCAGAGGCCCTGGTATCTGGGATTTATTTATCTTCTACAATTGAAACTTTGTAGCATGGAGCAGAGCCAAGACTTCTGCTCACACAGCCATTGAAATTTTTTTGCCTGAAGTAAAGGCCTGGGTCGGCAAGGATGTGGAGAAAGCTTGGCTTCCTTCATTGCCAGGGCCAACCAAAGCTTTCCTCCTGCTCTCTATGTGGCCATAGCCATCTGCTTGGGTTAATTTCCATACTCACTCTGATCAGTTGGTGGGTGTGGCTTGCTGGTATAGCAGAGGTATAGTCAATTTGCATATTACTCTTTTATTACATAGGATGCCTTCAGGAGACAGGAAATGATGAAACAAAGAGGAAAGGAGATAAGGGCATACAAACTCCAATCTGGAGTTAAACTTCAGAAGGTAAGATGGTCAGTATATGTTCACAGCCTTCTTCTTTGGTACCAGAGGCCATAATCTTGGTGAGGCAATTCTAACTGGGTTGAAAGTAAATAACTTGAAGAAAACTGTAATGTGAACAATAAGAAGGCAATAATTATAGGGGCAAGATATAGTTGTGTAGTTTTGCAAAGTGATCTGGACAAAAGACCAATGATGTCAATAATATCTTCTATCTAGTTTCATTTCCTGGCTCACTTGGTTCTCTTCCTGCTCTGATTTAGATGTAATGAAGACATAAACTACACTTTTTGAGGATATTTTAACTTGGGTCATGGGTCTCTTTCTAACTCATCATAAAATTTTGATCAAATAAAAATAATATTTTATTCCTTGGGACATTCACACTTTTTAAAATAAAGTCAGGATACATCTAGAAAGTGACTATTTTATCCAAAAGATATGAAAACCTATTGTTTCAGTTCCTTATACCATATTCATAGCTAAAAGAGGAAGAAGGGATTTCCTCTTCTACTCAAACAGACTAGTTAGTCTCTGGTGAATGTTCTGGAGATGGTGCCAACATCAGAGTTAAAGATTGGCATAGTAGGATAGTAATGAAGACAAAGATAGGAGGTACAAGGACAAGATCTATTTCTTCTCATTTATTCATGGTTTCTTTTATCATTTAATAGAGGAGGAAGGAACCAATCAGTTAGTTGATATGACAATTACAACACTATTTAAGAAAGAATTCATTTTTTTTTTCAGGGAACCTCCAGGCTTCAATTACCAAGCGTATAGGTCCCCATAGTTTGTATGGATATCTGTGGGGGAATTTGTAGGAGTTTGAGACTGAATTGGGTATAAATATATAAAGCTTTATTTCACCCAAACCAACTCACAATTTTATAACTCTATTCCAACCTACTACCTGTCTAATTCCAAAGAAATACATAATAGTTACATTATAGACACAACTATAAATACCTAAATTAGTATTGTTATAAGAATTGAGTGTCAGACAGAGATATTTAGTATACTAATTTTTTATTGTACAAACTACACTAGGTCTAAGACCTGAGCTACCTTAGAATAATTTGTAACTCTACTTTGATAATTATTTTACCAAGTAATATAATCATGAGTGATTGATATCAAACTTCTTTGCTCCCATGTCACAAACCAGAATTCTCAAATGAAGGACTGTGATGATCAGATATCAGGTTCGAATTTTATGGGTAATGAAAAGGTGAAGAACACTATTCTGGATCTGCTTGGTTTTGACACTATAGATTATAGGATTCATTAATGGAGGAAACAAAAAATAGACATAGCTCATTATGAGGTGGACAATATGTGGAACCTCCTTCCCAAACCGATGAATTAGAGACAATCCAATCACTGTGATGTAAAAAACCAGGACGCAGCAGAGATGGGAGACACAGGTGTTGAGGGCCTTGACCCGCTCATTTCTGGAGGCAATGCTCAGGACACTCTTGAGTATCAACACATAGGAGATGAGGATAATCAGAAAATCCAATACAAATATAAGGACTACAAGCACAACTGGATACAGCTGATTAAAGATGGTATTAGCACAAGCCAGTTTAATGACATCCTGATGAAGGCAGAATGCATGGGAAAGGGCATGGGACTGGCAATACGGAAAAAAATAGAGAGGTAAAATTGGGGGAACAACAGATACAAATCCCCTCATCAGAACTACCAGCCCAATTTTCACAACTCGAGTATTAGTGAGTATTGAGTTATATCTAAGGGGGTTGCAAATGGCAATAAAACGATCATAGGCCATAGCCAGCAAAACACCAGATTCTATAAAAGAAAGTGAATGTATAAAGTAGGCTTGAGAAAAACAAGCTACATTTCCAATCTCCCTATCGTCCAACCAGAGGACTCCCATCACCGTTGGCATTGTGGTTAAGGTCAGCCCCAGGTCTGTGGCTGCCAACATGGCCAGAAAATAGTACATAGGCTCATGAAGATTGTGATCTTCCTTAATGAGAAGGAGGAGGGTGCCATTGCCAAAAAGGACAGAGATGTAGACAAAAAAAAACGGTATAGAAATCCAATGGTGAGCTGATTCCAAGCCTAGGAAACCAGTCAACAGGAAGGAACTGAAGCTGCTGTTGGGCCACATGTTAGGTTTATTCAGAAGAATGTTCTTTTTATTTTTCTCAGTTATTACCACAGAAATGTAGCTCTATGTTCACGGTAGCACTCCAAATATATCATCACAGTATTCTTATCTAAAGGTAATAATAACATTGATATAAGCCATTGTTTCTCAAAACATTTTTTTTTACCTGATAGTGACTCTGCATTTTTTAAAATTTTTTATTAATGTATTACATATATACATATCTTCCTATTGTGCCCCCCTCCCCCACTCCCAGGCATACTCTAACCCCCAGTGTCTTGTGTTGATTGGTTATGCTTCTAGGCATCCATGCAAGTCCTTTGGTTGATCTCTTATCTACCCCACTTCCTAATCTTCCTGCTATAATTTGAGTCTGTTTTGATGCTTTACTGACTCTGTATCTATCTTTTTGTTCATCAGTTTATAATGTTCTTTATTATCCATAAATGAGTGAGATCATGTGGTATTTTTCTTTCATTGACTGGCTTATTTCACTTAGCATAATGCTCTCCAGGTCCAACATATTCTTAGGACAACCTGTATCTTTTGTGTTCTTAACTGCATATTCCAGGGATCATCTCATATGTACTCACATTCTTAGAATTTTATAGGATTATCTGGATTTTGATGCTACAATTTAGAAGCCATTCCCATCAACTATGCAGACTTCACAGAAGAATCCATACATGAGGGATTTCAAGGAACCAAACCCTTACCTTTCTTCATTCCACTACCCAAAGCTATAATTAAATTCACAGTAGTTATTCCTAACCCATATTATCCTGCATATGCATGATTCTTCTGGGTTCTCAACAAATGATCCAGGATTTTATGAGAAAAGTGTGAGAAAATAATCTATGTCAGTAGCACTTTTGATAAGGAGAAGATACATATGGAAAAGAGATATTTTGCTTTCCAATACCATAGATTAGTGATGGAAAGAAAAAACAAAAATGTTTACATTATGTTTGTTAGCTTTTTCCTGGACATGGCAGAACTATTTAGTCCTTACTATAATAGCCCAGAGTAATTGGAAATTAGATGGTCATAGACACTTGAACTGAAATAAATGATTAGGTCAGACAAGGATAGCACTCATAATAGAGTTTCTCCTTCAATTTGAAAAATTTTATCTTTTCTTATTTCTATAGAGTTTCTTTCTCTTTCTCCCATTATTTTTTCTGTGGTCCGCTATAGTATATCCCCAGAACCTGATTTATTCCTTTATAATTCTCCATTTGTATTTAAGCAACCATCATCCTGATGTTCTTCTTTTTATATCCAGCCATAGGTCTCTGAATCTGTCCTATCCAATACTAAATGAGAGCTCTGTTGCTACTAACAGAAAGTTGTCAGTGGAGGAAAGAATTTAATAAGGTTTAATATCTCTTCTGCCACTAGGTTATGAGCTTCTTTCATATAGAAACCACATTTTATTTGCCTTGCTCAACACCTAGCAGAGTATCTAACATATATTACATATACACATACTACATATATATATACTATATATATAACATACTATATATATATGTTCATTATGCATATATGTGTACATATGTAGCTAGATGCACACACACGTATATATATATGTATATATACATAAAGTAATGTATATATGTGTAATAATTATACATATATACATTACTTTTCCCAATATTTTTGAGCACCCACTATGTAGACATGACATTTTAAGCAGTGGAATTAAATGATAAGACAAAGTCTCTGATTTTATCAGCCATAAATTAAGTTAGAAAATAAATTTTAAAAATTTAGATAAATATAAGTGCAATTTAAAAATAAAACACTATTTAGTGAAGATTCATTGGGGTGGTATTGCATACAGTTTAGTATAATAATTTGGATAATCTGGGACTGCATCTCTGAGGATTTGACTTTTGACCTAAAACCTGAATAACAAAGAAAGGCTGGCCTTATGAAGACCTAGAAAAAGCTTATTTCATTGAGAGGGGAAAATTAGTATGTTTGGAGCTTGGTGAGCAGATAATAGAAGGGCAATAGGTAATGTCAAAGACCCAAGCAGTGCTCTCATAGGCCTAATAGATAACATCAGAAACTTTGTTTTTACTATAAATGTGATGAGAAGATATTAAAGAGTTTAAAATCACAATGGAGGAGAGTATGATGACATTCTGATTTGCAATTTTAAATTATCACTTGAACTGCTATGTAAAGTATAGATAATTAAGCAAGATAAAAACAAGGGAAGTAGTTAGAAAATTATTGCAATACTTCACCTGAGGAATGATCCTGACTTGACTAGGAGAGCAGCAGCAGAGATGAAGACAATGTAAACAGGAAAGGATACATTTCTGGTAGTCCCAAGTCTTGCTGATATGTTGGAAGTAAGAATGGGAGAAATACTAAATGAGATTGACTCTAGATTTCTAGTTTGAGCAAATTAGAGGATGATTAAATCATTTACTCAAAAGGGGAAGTCAGAGAAATATATACTTACTTGGGAGAAAATTTTCATCAGTTGATACTGTTGAATTAGAGCAAATGCATGTCCTATTTTTTTTTTTCTGGTCAGATACCACAAGAGTTTCCTAAGCTGTTTCCCCCCCCCAAAATTAAAGATTTTCAAATATTCAAGTGTAATTTTTGAAATTATCTGTACCTGTAGAGATAGGATCCAGTTGCAAGTTTTCAGCAGTGCTGAGGTGCCAGACATCTGGGAATGGAGCAAGATTCAGTACTTTTAGCCTCACCCTAAGGGAGGGATAATTGACAGAATCACTTCCAATTTTTCATGTTCTGTTCCTAGGAGTGAGAGACATAAACCAAAGTTTATGTGTTTATTGAAAATACTATTGAAGTTTTTCTTTAGTTATTAGATGCAAAGATAATCCCACATAGCTGCTCCTCTTCTTATGTTCTTTAAGTACTAGTTCACTCTCCTTACTTCTCTGACCTGTCAGCAATGATCTTTAACCTAAACTCTTATTGCAATTTCGTAAACAGTTTACAGTAGTAAATTAGTGCAAAGAAAGCTACCCAATTGGAAGGGATCAATTCTATGTTGCCAATAACCTTCAACTCAGATTCCTCTTTACCATTCCCAAAATTCCATGCAAATCTACCTGTCCTTCATGCTATGGGAAATTCACATGTCTCCAACTAGGAACTTCTCTTAGATTTTAAGAAGGAAAACATTTATATAGGAGAAAAAAAGCCAACAAATGATTGCTGGAGGCTAAGAACAGTAGTTAGCATAATAAATGTGAGAAGTTTGTCAGAAGGCTGATGGACATTTTCAGCAGGGCTGAAAATATGCATATTATTACCTGCTGTTGAACAGCTGTAGGCAATTCCTCTACCCTGATAATCTTTTACTTTTTACCAAACCTTACCTTTGATATGTATGTGTGCTTTACTAAAGGGAAAAATATGTAAATAAAAAGCCTTGCGTCTGGAAATTCAGAGAGTCGCTCCACTAGAGAGCTGGTTTTGTCTGGCTTTCCAAATTTATATTTTTTATCTAGTATGCAGCCCCTTCTCCAGATTCCTGAACACTTGCTATAAAAAGACTACAGCAAATGACAATAAGAAAAGAAAGAGGTTATTGGAAATATATGGTTGAATACATAAAAACTCAGTTAACTTTATAACATTTACAGTTAAAACCTCTCTCTGTCTCATTTAAATGTCTTATAGAATAGGAGGTGCCTCTGTATTCATCCTCTAAAAAGCATAGGAGTCATATGGGAGGACCAACCATATTCATATCACAAGGTATGGCAGATCTTGTATATTCATGACCAAATTTCTTCCCAAGTGTTCCCAACTTCAGACTGATATCTGTTTACTCATTGAGAGCTATAAGCTATAGAGATCCTTCCCTTTTTCTTCTCATATCTTCTCTCTCTAGATAATTTGTAGAAAAGTCTCCTAATCCTACTTTCTGTATTTCTGGATGATTCCTCATACTCACATACAGCAGGCTTGGTTGTTATAAATGAGGAGCAAAGTTTTGGGGTCTGAAGAATCAGATCCTATGGCTTTTTCACAAAGTCAGTGAGGTTATTAAATGAAGAAAGCCAATTGAAATCTTAAGGAGTGTTTTCTCCATCTGAACCCCTCCTGTGAAGAGAATGGTACACTAAATTAATCTTCCCCAAGTAAGGGGAAGCATCTTCTCTAAGCAAGGTATGGAGCTAATAGAGCCTCAGGTGGTAGCTTTGTGTGTGAGGACTCAGAGCACTTGTCTTTATGGCCCCAGAGACCCTGGTATAGCCTATGGAAGGCCATTTATTCTCCACATTTCCTTCATAGGTCAGTTATTTCCAGTTTCTCTCATGAGGATATTTGAACATCTTTTTATAAGAAATCATTTGAATTCTATTTTCTCCTAGATTTATCTCAAAGTTAGTTGATGAGTGATAAGTTAAATGGACTAGAATCAATATAGTAAATGCATGTCAGCCTCCCCTAGTACCTTTCATGAATCCACAATCTACAGCCCACATGATTCCTTTTTGAATTCATCTTGCCAGAATTTTTCTTTTTTTTTTCTAGAAGTGCAGTCAACATACTGATAGCATAATACTTCAGGTAATCACACCCCATCCCTTTAGTGCCACGCATGATAACATTTATAGTTTTCCCTCCAACCCTGATAGGAACTACACGGCTTATGACTGGTTTTAAGTGACTGAGGAGAGGTTTTAATATGCTGGCCATTTCAATCCCAACGTGGGGTAAGACTGTTGAGTATACTTGTGGAAGAGCTTTCTGGTAGCTTGGATGAGACTTTGTCAGCCTGTATCTCAGTCTGATTTCTTCTTCTGCAAAATTCTGCTTTCTTCTTTTTTTTTTCCCCCAAAAGTTTTAACCTCAAATAAACACCTTTCACCAAAAATTTGGTCTCAGCACCTGGTTCTGGAAGACAAGCCTATGACAAGAGCATAGTCTTGAGGTAGTTTGTCCATATATGAAAGCATAAATTGCCTTGCTTGTCATTCCACTGGTGATATTATGACTGTTTCTGCTAATAAAAAGATGTTGGAACTATGTGAAAGGGTGCATCTGACCATGGTTATAATCTGCAGGGTCCTTACTTGATCAGAAAAAAAAAATGTAGGCTAATCTATCTAAGACACAAAATTAATCTGGACACAAAATGACTCTTGATATCAACCTCATACCATGGACAAAATTAAATTTGTGGTAAAGTTATTAAAAGCTTAAAGCTATTATATTAAAACACATGGATTTTTATTCATTGTTTTAATATTTTATATCTTTTAAACATTTCATAAAAACAAAAAACATAAATAAGTTTGCATTAAAAATAACTTATTGCCCTGAAAAAATAATTAAGAAAATAAGAAAGACAGCTATAGGGTAGTAAAGGTATCTGACTCAAGACTCACATAAATAACTTATCAATAATATATAAAAATCAATAGGAAAATATCAGACAACCTACTTTTCTTAATGGGCCAAAGATAAGAACAATTTCTTCCAGAGAAGAGTAAGTAACTAATCCTATATAATAAAAGGCTAACATGCAAATTGACCAAGATGACCAATTAAGCCTAAGCTAGCAGTCAGACATCAGCTGAGGGGTCCTAGACTGTGAGAAATTGCAGGCCATGCTGAAGGACCCCCCAACCCAGTGCATGAATATTGTGTACCAGGCATCTAGTAAATACATGAAAATGTATACAACATTATTACTCATCATGGAAATGCAATTAAAAATAATAAGATACTACTATACACTCAGCTTTTTTATAAAAGCTGTAAATACCTAGTTTTGTCAAGGATGTGAAGCAATTGATCCTTATGAACTACTAGAGGCCCTGTGCACAGATTGATGCACTGATGGGGTCCCTCAGCCTGGCCTGCAGGGATTGGGCTGAAACCATATTTTTGACACCCCTGGAGGGATCCCAGATCATGAGAGGACACAGGCCTGGCTGAGAGACCCCACCAATGCATGATCAGGGCTGAGGAGGGACCATGGGAGGGTTCCAGGGCATGTGTGGCCTATCTTACCCAGTCCCAATCTGCCAGACCCCAGCAGCAAGCTAATCTACCAATCAGAGTGTCTGCTCCCTGGTTGTCAGTGCACATCATAGTGACTGGTCAAACAGTCTAATGAATGGTCAGACATTTAGCATATTAGGCTTTTATAATATAGGGTTAGTGAAATATGAAATTGTGTATTCACTTTAGAAAATATTTTTCCTTATCTATATATATAGAAAGATGAAATGTGCAAATTAGGCTGGGATGCTGTAACAAGTCACAACCAGACAGGAGGAGGTTGTGCATGCTGGTGTGGCCCAAAATGGAGATGGAGACAGAGACAACATCACTCTGACTTTGGCTGGCCCTGTGGAGCCGGAGTGGACATGGACAGGGTCAGGGGCCAGCCCGCAGCCTCCACAGCTGAGTGCAGGCCCGGAGAGGAGACAGCTGGCCTGCCTTCCACCGAAGCAGCATGTCTCCCTCCCACTTCCACCTTCGCTGCTCCCGTAGAAGTGGCACGGCTCCCAGCTACATGCCAAGGTTCCCACTGGCTCCCAAGCAAGCGGCTGGAGGCCTACTGAATGTGATATCATTCGATGGGCTATTAGTCTACTATAGATAAATATATACTCATCCAAGAAATTATACTTCTATGCTTATATGAATTCAACAGAAATTCATACTTATGTGCACAAACCTGTCAAATAAATATGCACCTTAATAATAAGAGCAGCACTTTTGCAATAGTTGCAGCTATTATTAAGAATCAAAAAATAAATACAGGGTATTGTTTTACAATGGGATACTGTATAGAAATGAAAATGAACAAACTACTGCTATATGCAAACACATGGATATTTCTCATAGATTTAATGATGAATATTGATGCCAGACAAAAAGAACACATAGAATATGATTCTACTTTATGAAGGTTACAACTATGTAAAACCCATTTTGAAATTGGACTGGATAGGGACACAAAAGGAATTTTGCTAAGCTGATAAAATTCTACTTCTTATTTACAGTCGTTGGTACAATGAAGAACTTATTTTTGCAACAAATTCATTGAGCTAGACCTTTATGATTCATTCACATATTCTTATATAAATTTATATTTATTACTAAAGAAATGCTCACTTGTAGCCATTCCTGATTGTCAGTTCAGGTGTGCCTAAATAAATTTTCTCAATCTTGTTTCCATCCTTATTTTGTCAATAATTAATTAATTGAAATTAATTTAATTTAATTTAATTCAGAGTTGAATCTCATCATTTCCTTCATGACTAAAGAAATATATCTGAGCATTTATCTGTTATCCTCTATACATATTTTTATGACTAATATCTAATGTAATAGACTTTTTAAAATTCTTTGTATTTTATGAGTAGAATGGTGCTCATGAGTTTGTGACTTTTTTTTTCAAATATATTTTATTGATTTTCACAGAGAGGAAGGGAGAGGGATAGAAACTCAGAAACATCGATGAGAGAGAAACATCAATCAGCCACCTCCTGCACGACCCACACTGGAGATGTGCCCACAAGCAAGGTACATGCCCCCGACCGGAATCGAACCTGGGACCTTTCAATCTGCAGGCCGACGCTCTATCCACTGAGCCAAACCGGTCTCAGCAGTTTGTGACTTTTAATATAAAAATGAAAATTGCTCTCTATCAATCAGAGACATATCATTAAATTGCCTGTGAAATCATCTATCTCCAGTAGAAGTTGGAGAACTTTACATTCATTCTACAGTTTAATCATTAAGATATCTATGTGCCATAAAATTGTAAAAAATGGAGTCTATTTCTCAAATAGTGGAATGTTGAATGGGGAAAGATACTCCAAAATACAAATGATTAAAATAAGTGTCATTGACTATAACATAATAATAGCTAACATTAACTAATTACTTATTACATGTTAAATACTGTTCTAAGTGCTTTATGTTTAAACCTTAACATAGTCTTATACAATCATTATGATGTGCATTTTAGAAATAGGAAACAAGGAGGTTACATAACTTGCCCAAAGTGGCAAAGCAAGAACCAGAATCACAACGTAAATGAAGTACTCAAATTTCAACATAAGACCCCTGGATTTTAGACAATTGCCTTATGATTCCTGTCCTCCATATCTTACTTATAACTTGATTAAAAATGATTCTCATTCATGATCAAACTGACAGTTGCCAGGTAGAAAGGAGTAGGGATGGGTGAGTGAAAAAGTAAAGAATTTAGAAATTCACAGTTACAAAATAGTCATGAGTATGTAAAAGTATAGCATAGAAAATATAGTCAATAAAATTGTAATAACTATGTAGGTGGGTAGTAGACTTATTTAGGGAACCACTTTGTAAATTATATCAATATCTAACTACTATACTGTACACCTGAAACTAACATAAATATTGAATGTCAACTGTAATTGGAAAATAATAAAAAATAAAAATAAATGGATACATGTGCCACCATGGAGGAAGAAAAACTTCCATCTTGTTCTGTCTTCTTAGGAGATGGAGGGTGTAAAGAGAGAAATCAGGAGAAATCAGCCATTGGAAAGGTGTTATCTCTTTTTCATAAGGCAAGGCTCTCAGCTCCAATGGCTGCAGCCAGATATCAAAACTACAAAAAAAGAAGTTGGATGGGAAAAAATTTTTTTAACTCCCACCAGAGGATATTTTTTTATTGACTTGTTTAGATAAAGAGGAAGAGAGAAAAACAACAACATCACTAGGAAAGAAAACATTAATCAATTGTTTCTTCTATATACCACAACATGACTTGAACCCACAATCTAGGTATGTTCCCTGAACACTTTTGGTATACTAGGACAATGCTCCAACCATCTGAGCCACCTAGCCAGGGTAGAGAAATTCTTTTACTTCACCGAAACTAATGCCATACTCTCCTGTAAATTTCACACATTCTTCATTATAGTGACAGGGGTTGGGAATTCTCATAAACAGGTGGGGGAAAGTGCATCCTGAAGAACTCTGTTTTAGTTCTGTTCCTTAACTGGTCTACATTTCTTTCCATATACTGATAGATATAATTTCTCATTCTCTTAACAATAGGGCTTAATGAAAAGTTGGGACACAGACAGAGACCTTGGGGACTTCTGTTCAAAGAGCCAGATCTTCAAAGCCAAAGCTGCAAATAAGGATGAAAAAGGTGCAAGGAAGGAAGCATAAAGGGAGGGAGGACAAAGAGGGAGAGGCAATGAGTGGTCTAAATTAATAATGGACTCTGGGGAGTTGCTCCTAAAATAAATGTTCCTACCAGCCAGAAATTTTTGCAGGTTATGGAAAAGATGGTGTTATGACTAGATCCTTGATAAGGCTAAGGATTCCAGATTCAAGATGATGGAGCTGAAGAATAGGAGAGAATCAAAACTGAGGTCAGTGAAAATATCTAATGAATCTTCTCTCTGAAGTCTCACTGAAGGAACCAGGATAGAGAGGGCAAGATAGGGAACTGGCTTCTCAACAAAAGAAACATGACAGTATTATCTGTCAAGAGCACGTGCAGAAAAGGCACAGACCTTAAGATTCTCCAACACCTCTAAAATGTGTTTTATTTAAAGATTACACATTAAGATGTATAAAATAAGGTCACAGATAAATTCTGGAACCTTGAGGCAAAGAAGAGTTGTGGGAGTAAACCAGATAATAGGTGTAGACTCAGTGATGAAATAAGTTTATACTTTTCTCTTTGTGTCTGAACTTTCAACCTGTCTGGCCACATTCTAACTGTGATTTTCTGTGATTTCCCCTAGAAATCCAGATGAACACTAAGGATAGAATCTCTTCTAAAATCATGAGAAGAGGCAGAGCTGTAATCATTAGAGGTTCAGACACTTTCTGGAGAAAAGTCACTATATGACCATCACCCAAGACTAATAAGCCAAGTCAAAATTAACCTTGGATGGAACCTGGGCTGCATGAGCCTTTAGATCAGGAATGCATAGCTGCGTATCTTTAGCACTTGGAAAAATACACAGAGCACAATGGGCATTCAATAATACTCCCTGAAACTGCTCAAAATCAGATCCTTAAGATGGTCAAAAAACAATCTGTTTATGTAGGTGAACAACTATTTAGTGAATAAAAATGAACTAGTGAGCTAGGCATTGTGTGAAGAGTTAAATATTGAGAATGAAGCCATGGAAAGCCCTGCAGATAGAATAAACACAAGAATGCATTATAAATTTAAACTATACAAGAAGGAATGATAGGGATAAAGGTTAGGAGATGAAACAAACAAAGGAACAGACCAGGGAGAGAAGAATTAAGTATTTGAGATAGGAAAGGAAGTGTCAGAAACAGTGAAGGAAAGGGCCCAAGAGGAAGGGAAGGGAACATGTGAAAGGAAAAGCTATATCTGTATGGGCTTACAGTTTATGTTTGAGGAGTTTATTAGCTTCTCATAAATGAAAAAACAAGTTCACCCTAAGAAAGAGACTGGGAATGATGAATGATTGCAAGGAAAAGGAAAAACCCAGGATTTTTAATCACTCCACAACTCACAAATAACCTAATGGTATTTGTGGTACTCATGTACCACAAAGACAATTCTCAGTAAATCAAATACAAATGTTCAGTTTTGCACCATTAAGTATAATGTTCATATTTATTTTTCATATATGATTTTATTATGTGTGAGTAGTTTCCATTATTATTTTTTATTGTTTTAATCATGAAAGGCTTTGAATTTTGTCAAAGTTTTTTCTGCATCCATTTAGATGATCATGTGGGTATTTTTCAATTCATTTTGTTGTATTATGTTGATCAATTTTGCATTGATGTTAATAAAGGAGGTTAGTCTATAGTTTTCTTTATTTTTATTTAAATTTTTTATCAAAGTATAACTGAGATACAATATCATATTAATTTCAAGAGTAAAACAAAGTAGTTTGACATCAATATACCATTCAATATGATCCCCTTGATAATCTAGTTAACCATCAGAGGTGTAAACTCCCAGTTACAAAATACTTAATGGAAAAAGACTGATAGCTTTTCCAGTGTAATAACCGATTTCTCTATAGGACAACAGCTGAATATAATTGGTGAGATTTACAAGGTCTAGCAAGTCTTTAAAAAAAAAATAAGGGACACATACAAAAGACAAGAGCAATGGTAGAAAGAATCTGTTAACTCATGAAAAATTGAAGGAGTATAAAATATATGCATGTCTTCCAAGCTGCTAAGCTAGCAACTTCTAAAAGTTATATGTAAAATAAATAATAACATGTAAGCTAGGTTGATTTTTTTAATTCTATTTGTCTTGCTGGTGCCCCCCTCTTCCTGCTTCTTTAATCCTGAATAAGCTGAGTATTTTCTTAGCCTTTTACTTATAGAAGGACTCAGTTACCCCTCCTCTTGTTGCCCCTGTAACAGAAAATGATTTTCCCCTCAATCTTCTCCAGGCCCAGTGTTCCACTCTTGATGACATCAGGAGCTACCATCAGAAGTTCCTACACTCACCATTCTCCTCCCCTTTCCATTTCTGCTCAAACATACAATCTTTTATCCAGTGTTCAGATGTTTTCTAGTTTAATACTTTCATTTACAGTCAAATCTAGCCTCCTCAAAACTCCATTATCTTATATCTGTTCCCCAGGCTTCTTAATAAATTTGACACATCTCAGAATCCTGCTACATACCCACTACATAGCGGGTCAGGAGGCTCTTCTAAGTAATAACAACCAAATTTCAAAAGTGAAGAATAACATTCTTCCCAAAGCACTTTCCCATTTGCAATTCTATTCCATCCTCACACCCTGTGTCAAGAGCATGACTGGGCAGAAATTGCTAGTACCATTTAAAGATAATGAAACCAAAGGTTTGGTTTCTCAGTATCATTATTGTTACATGGTAGCAGAACTAGAACTTCAGCCATATTATTCTGTAGTAAAAACCAGTTAATCTTGCAGATATTTTTCCATGGACAAAAAGAGTTCTGGGAGTCTGCATTCAATTTATACCAAGATGTTTCTTTTCAGTCCACACCAACCATAATAGAAGGTGGCTTATTTTTCTCGGCTAATGCCAAAGGCACCAATCAATTTTCTTTTTACCCAGAGATTGGCTGTCTGAACCAGAGGATATCTTAAAATATGAATGTCACAGAGCCTTCTCATTTTTGTTAAATCTTACTATACTCCTTAATTTAAAAAAAATATATTTTCCTGGAATATGCTTAAATAGCTAATTTCTTATCTTTGTATCTGCAAATAGGTGATTTGCCACCAGTAACTTGTCTTGTACTGTTAATAAATAGTGCTCTCAAATGCTTATCATAAAATCCAAATTGTATTGCTTATATTTGTATCTATGTTACAATTTTTTTAATTCTTTGAACCTACAATAATAACTGAAGTATTTTGTTGCTAGACAAAAATGGATTTTGAGGTCCATGTATTTTGAAAATAAACACATATAATTAAATTATATTATTTTTACAGTCTCCCAAAGTTTCTAGAACTTCATCAACTAAATTTTGTCCCAAATATATTTAGCCTTAGCCATTACCTCAAATCAACAAGTCTATTTCATTTACTTGCTTGTTTATTTTTTATTAGTTTTGCCCTAGGATGTACTTGCACTTTCAACACTGCTCAGGACCAAATTTCTACTCATCTTTTAGGTTTCATGAATTGTGGAAAACTTTCATATCCTCCCTGATACCACCAGTCAAGATGAGGGACACCATAAAAAACACTCTGTAAGTTACAACATGATTATGGCACATTCAAATACACTATAGTGATTTCTTCTTTCATTTTGTCTTCATTTTCTAGGTTATGTAATTTGTAAGGATATCAACCAGGACTGTTCTGCATACATTGCCATATCCCTGACATATTATTCAATAACCTTACATATAAGCAATCCTTATTTATTTGTAGAATTGTTTTTTATATATTCTATTTTTCAATGCCTAAAAAATCTCTAAGGTAGCGGTTCTCAACCTGTGGGCCCCGACCCCTTTGGGGGTCGAATGACCCTTTCACAGGGGTCGCCAAAGACCATTAGAAAATACAGATATTTACATCATGATGTATAACATAGCAAAATTTCATGGTTGGGGCTTACCACCACATGAGGAACTGTATGCAAGGGTCGCAGCCTTAGGAAGGTTCAGAACCACTGCTCTAAGGGATGACTAAATTGCCATCCTTGCTATCCCTGGAAGTCAAGACTAATTAACATGTTATAAACAGGTGACACATTCAAGAGACAAACTTCTAAAGAACTGGAGCTTCTATTGCATTATCTAAAAGAAATATTTTCATCTTTCAAGGCCTGCAATGTGGCTCAATACTACTACTTCCTCATTTCTGCTTACTGGTTTCCCAGGCCTGGAGAAGGAACATCACTGGATCTCCATTCCATTATTGGTGGTTTACATCTCCATATTTCTTGGTAATGGCACCCTTCTCTTTCTCATCAGGGATGATCATAACCTTCATGAGCCCATGTACTATTTCTTAGCTATGTTGGCAGCTACAGACCTCGGAGTGACATTGACCACAATGCCCACAGTTCTGGGAGTCCTATGGTTGAATCACAGAAAGATTGGCCATGGTGCCTGCTTCTCTCAGGCCTACCTTATCCATACACTTTCTATTGTGGAGTCTGGTGTTTTGCTTGCCATGGCCTATGACCGTTTCATTGCCATCCACAACCCCTTGAAATATACTTCCATCCTTACAAACACTAGAATAATGAAGATTGGGATGGGGGTATTGATAAGGGCCAGTCTGTCAATTATGCCAATAATTATTCGCCTTCACTGGTTTCCCTATTGTCGATCCCATGTACTCTCCCATGCTTTCTGTCTACACCAAGATGTCATCAAGTTAGCCTGTGCTGACATCACCTTCAATCGTCTCTATCCAGTTGTAGTTGTATTTGCAATGGTCTTGTTGGACTTTTTCATCATCTCTTTTTCTTACATTTTTATTCTCAAGACCGTCACAGGCATTGCTTCTGGAGATGAAAAAACCAAGGCTCTCAACACATGTGTCTCCCACATCTGCTGTATCCTGGTCTTCTATGTCACTGTAGTTGGTCTGACATTTATCCATAGGTTTGGAAAACATGTTCCTCATGTGGTCCACATCACAATGAGCTATATTTATTTTCTTTTTCCCCCTTTTATGAACCCTGTCATCTATAGCATTAAGACTAAGCAGATCCAGAGAGGAATAATTCGCTTATTCTCTCTGCCTCACACTAGAGCATAATTTTATCTCATTGTTCTTTGAGGACTATGCCAGGAAACATGGAAAAGTTAACAGCTTGTTTGTAAGAGCAACTAGGGAAAGGCATGTCAATGGAAACCAACCTCTGCTATTTAGAAGATAATCTTGCCCTGTCTATTTCTTGCTGAGTTGTATACAATATAACATAGGTACAGTGCTAAGCATCTATGTCAAGTTTCCAATTTACTGTTTTGCCAGGCAACTCATCCTGTTTGATGAGTCTATTTTTTGGATCTATGGTGCCAATCACCATAATTTGAGTCAAATTCTATTGTTATCTCATATATTCTTCATGTATTGGCTCTGATATACTTAGCAATTACATTCTTCACTTCAAACATTCATCTAGTTTTTTCACTTACATAGAGCTGGTTGCTATCTACAGAAATGCACTAAGTAAAGCAATGAACCTTACCTTGCCCTCAAGTCAATATGCCAACACTAGGGAAAATATATCTAAGTCTATTGAGTTAATTTTTTGCTGAACACTTTTAAATATTATTTTTGTTAATATACGTAAATAATATAACAGAGATATAACTACATAATAATAAAAAGAAATGTGTCCTGGCTAGTATAGTTGGATATATATCTCAGTTGGTTGAGCATTACCCCATGTACTGAGAGTTTACCAGTTCAATTCTAGATCAGGGCACATGCTTAATCCCCAGTAGGGATTGTGCTACAGGCAGCTGATCAATGTTTCTTTCTCTCATCAATGTTTTTATTTTTCTCTCCCTCTCCCTTCCTTTCTCTAAAATCAATTTAAAAATCATATATTCATTTTTAAGTTATAATTTCTAATTTAGATGGACATTGTCTTGATGAGTCAGTCCCAGATCCTGAGAACAAATATATGTATTTTCAGACAGTAAAGTGGCATTAAAGTCCAGTTTGGAAATATATCATAGATAAGGCTAAACAAGTGTTCCTAAAATGTGCAAAATACCAGAGATGGTCATATGTGTGAGGGTGGAGAAATGGAGGATGGAGTTAGTGCTTGTAACTAGAAGAAATAAATTATCTTTTCTGGTTCCAAATATCTATTCAAGTTGCTTTTGTTCCCAGTCTATTCAAGGTTGGAAGAGTTTGCAGTTCTATAGCTCACTGAAGAGTCAATACCCATGAATCAAGTGACAGGTTTTAAAGTGAATCAAAGAGATATTCTTATATAGATAAGATAGAGTATAAAATGTTAGAATTATATAAGGGGCCACTGAGTGACTTGTAACTTCCCTTTATATAGTAGACCTTGTCTCTGGGATCTGTCAATAAGCATTGAAAGTGATCTCTGACTCATAAACCTACTTTTAGTCACAGAAAAGTGAAAAATTTCCAGAAAAATTAGATTTATGAGTAACATGAGAAAACAAACATGAAACCAGATCTTTAGAGAAGCTTCCAGCCAGATCAGTTGAAGGAACTATATGTTCATATATTAATTTATTTATTTGCTTTTACTCAACTTGGCTTTGTGTCTGTTTGTAATTATGTGTGAAATTTGTGCTTCTCCTTCTGTGGTTTCTAGACTGTGTGCTCCAGGAGTATAATAATATCCTATGTCTTTTGATATACTGTATTATAGTAACATACAAAATGTTTAATAAAATACAAATTTTTTTATTAAAATGAATGAAACTTGAATATGTCTCTGTGTGTCTATTGGTTCTTCTGTTTATGTATTTGTTATTATGCCCTATAATATTTGGGAACCATAAATTATATTCTCATTTAATACCCTAAAACATCCAAGATCACAATTCTTCGTCAGAGTTAACTTTGTCCTTGGGAATTACTTCACGGTTATTTGAGCCACATCAAAGGAAATATCTTTTTATTTTTCTCTTTCTTTTCCTTTTTTCTTTTTTTCCCTTAACTTTCTCTCCAGGTTCAATGATCCTGGGCATGTTATAAAAGACATAAAGGGTATTAGGATAACAATATATCTTATGAAGACTTCATTTGGGCACATTTGATTGACACCCTCAAAAGTCTCTCTCTTCCCTTTTTGTTCTCTCTTACTTTGTAGAGATAGGATAAATAGATAAAAGAAATAGCTTGTAATAAATGAAAGATTTGTATTAACCAAAGAATTTATATGCATATATGCATAACGCTTGGATACAGACAATAGTGTTGTGAACACCTAGGACAGTGTGGGAGCAAGCTGGATGGGGTCACTGAAGGCAGTGGGGAGGGACATCTATAATACTTTCAACAATAATTGCTGGTGTTCTTTTCCCAACCTTTCAAAGGGTTCAGCATTCTGGAGAAAGGGGCTGATGCATGGATTATTAAAGAGTCTGGAGACGAAAGACAATTTTGAAAGGCATTGGGAGATCAGAGGATCTTTTTTTTTTTTTGTATTGTTACATATATACATATCTCCCCATTGCCCCGCTACTCCCAGGCATACCCCAACCCCCCAGTGTCTGTGTTCATTGGTTATGCTTATATGCATGCATACAAGTCCTTTGGTTGATCACCTCTCCTTAACCTTCCTGCTGTAATTTGACAGTCTGTTTGATGCTTTATTGCTTCTGTGTCTATCTTTTTGTTCATCAGTTTATAATGTTCTTTATTATCCACAAATGAGTGAGATCATGTGGTGTTTCTCCTTCATTGACTGGATTATTTCACTAAGCATAAGACTCTCCAGTTCCATCCAGGTTGCTGCAAATGGTAAGAATTCCTTCTTTTTAATGGCAGCATAGAATTCCATTGTGTAGATGTACCATAGTTTTCTGATCCACTCATCTGCTGATGGGCACCTAGGCTGTTTCCAAATTGTAGCTATGGTCAGAGGATCTTCAGCTAAAGGAACTGAAGACTCTTCTTGTCTAAGGACTCTGTGCTATTTATTTTACACAATTTGTCCCAAGGCAAGGTGGAGATATAAACTTCAAAGGGTAAGATTTCAAAGGGTAGAATACAGAAGCTTTATCAGTTTTGGGAATAGCCTAGAGCTATTCAGGTGTTTGGCCAACAGGAGGCACTAAAATGCCCTGAGCTGTCTGGCAAAAAGTAATCCTTTTTAGGTTTGGGGAAAATGCCATTTAGCCATTTCCAACAGGTAAACTACATATGTGACTCACCCTTGTTGAGCTGCCCAAGCTTCACCAACCTTTTGGTGAAACTCTTGTAATTCTTACATGCTGGAATTTGTTCCCAACAAATATACAGATAAATTTAAAAAATAAAGGGCTGGGAACTTCTGTTTTTTCTTGGATGGAGTGTGTCCTATGAAACATAGCAGAACTCTGAGATTATGATGGCCTCTACTGAGCATCACAAGTGTAAGATCAAAGGAAGCAGGGTGGGGAAACTTTCTGATTGATAAATTTAATACCTTGCCCTGAATCTTATACTCTCATATGCTTCAATATAAACAATGTTTTGGGAGTTAAAAAAAAAAAAAAGCTGGAGCAAACAAGGCAAATGTAAAGTTGTTTAAGTAAATATCAGGGTGGGGTTACTCCATGAGAAGACACCTAAGGGAAGAGAGATCTAGAGTATCTTCTTGAAGCCTCCAAGTTTCTGAAACAGAGTGATTAGTTTGGGGAAATTGTTTCTCTTCAATAGGAGACCTCAAGAGCTCCCTAAGGATGGACCCCTACCTTATGCATTGATAGATATACTTTTCAAGGTCATGAGGCAACGGTCTTAGAATTATGGGTCTTTGCAAAGTGAAAAAAATTATTAAAGGAGATAATTTAGGTGACACAAACATTATTAAACACTTCATTACATGGGCACTCTCCACTTGGAGAACTGCTAAGTGGAGCAGAAGGCTGGAAGCTTTTATGGGATAAAAAATAAAGAACAAGGAAGAGTCCTAGCTGGTTTGGCTTGGTGGATAGAGTGCTGACCTACAGATTGAAGGGTACTGGGTTGGATTCCAGAAAGTTTACATGCCAAGGTTCTGGGCTTGAACCCTGGTAGGGGAAATACAAGAGGCAGCCAATCAATTTTCTCTCATTATGTTTCTATCTCTCTCCCTATTCCTTCCTCTCTGGCATCAATAAAAATATTTAAAAAAAAAAGAACAAGGAAGAGAAAAGTTGAAAATATGATAGGCTGGGGCCACATTGTCAACCTTATTTATGATGAACACACCCATGGTTGTTCACACTATCAACTTTATTTGTGATGAGAATACCTGACTGGCTGATATACTGTTTCTGGTTGAGCAGAGCTTTTACCAGAGCATCAAACTTGTCTAAGTTTTGAGTTGCTGATAAGGCATCCCAGTATTGGTTATTAGTATGGGGAAAGTATGATTTTTGGTGGGCATTCTATTAAAAATTAAGGCTCATATCCACATACTCAAATCATGCTTGTTGCATAATATGAAACAATTGTACTCTCTAGCCCTGCCTTTCCCCCAGTCCTCAACATGGCATAAAAATAGCAATGACTGAAGTTGTGAAAATAGCAATTCAGACTCATCTTTGTCAAAAAAAAAAGTTACTTCTTTTTTCTTATTTTATTTTGCTATTTTTTGTTTTGTTTTGTTTTGTGGTGTTTTTCTTTTATTACATTCTGCTGCTCCTTTTCTAAACTCTACCAAAACAAAGTTTGTCCTCTCTCACTCCCATAGAAGTCCAATGCTTCAGGATTCAATTGGTGTAGTCTGTACTTACCAACATACTCCTCTCATTTTATCATTCCTCCACCAATCCACTCATAACACCAGTAACCTTTCACTAGATTCAAGCTCTTTTTAAAAAATCTTTACCAGAGAATTAAATATATGTTTATTAATTTGAGATAGAGAAAAAGAGAGAAACATGAAGAGATTACATCTTGTACACATCTCAACAGGTGCTTGAATCCTCAACACAGGTATGGGCTCTGAATGGGAATTAGACCTACAATGTTTTGGTGTAGAAGAGGATGCTCCAACCAAATGAACCACTTGGCCAGGGCATTCCAAGACTTCTTAAAAGAAGATATTCTACATCTTCTCTAAACATTTTGAGCAATTTGGAATGTTTTGACATATTTGAGTGTGAATGATATTGATCTGCTTCTGTAAAACAGAATTAAAATGGCCATTTATAAGAAATGTAGTAACAATAACAACAAAACCTCACTATGCATAATATCTCACCACTTATAATCCACTCCCAAGTGATATTGCAGTCCTCACAGGTCATGACAATTACCTAGTGTCAGGTATTTTCAAATGAGGCTCAGGGGGTCAAAGAGGTTTGACCAAAATTAAATGGTTATAAATTAGAGAAGCTGGAACTCCAATTAAATGAAAGTCTAGAGGTCTTGGAGGTTTGGTAGATATATGTTATGTACTCTAGAATATTTTGCACACTTACTACTATATGCTCCTTGCTCAGTACATTGTCTGGCACATGTATTAGACACTAAAGTTTTACTTGTTATTTATATTTTTTCCTGTCTCTAAGGTTCTCCAGAAAATGAATGTTTTATTTCTTTCGTGGTAGTTAGAAGGAGACAAAATTAACCACCTGTGGAGAAGCCTGTTTATGGTTTACTTGATAATACAAGAGCTCATATGGACCAAGCATTGCTTGTCAAGCTTCCTGCTAAAGATTAGGTGACTTAGAGGTAAGTTTAAGTATCAAGATAAGAAACAGTGAGTGAGGAGGAGAGATCAAGCCTTTAGTGGGAAATTAAGTCAGTGAAATAGAGGGAATGAAAACGAGAGGAAGGGAGCATAGAAGAAAAAGAGAGCCAAGGGAGGCAGGAGTGATAATCAGAAAAGGAGCCCAAGGGATACTCTCTCTGTAAGCTTTAAAGAAAGACGAGAAATCAAGGTGTTCCCTTGGGATCCAATGTCTCTGGGATGACATTTTAAATTCAGGAAAATAATTATTATTAGTGACTAACCCATAGGAGTTTCTGTGCATGCAGGGTTGGGAGGGATATTTTGAGGTGCTATCTAAGCCATGAGACAACAGGCTCAAACTTTCAGTCCCTCCCAGGACCTGAAGTCTTATCTCTTGGGCACAGCCTTATAGTCTCCAACCATTTCCCTCCCAAGCTTTGCAAATACTTCTACCTCCCTTTGCAGTCAATGGTCCAAGACAGTAGTACACAAATTCAATAGTCAACAGAGCCAAATATCAACAGTACAATGATTGAAATTTCTTTTGAGAGCCAAATTTTTTAAACTTAAACTTCTTCTAATGCCACTTCTTCAAAATAGACTCGCCCAGGCCATAGTATTTTGTGGAAGAGCCACACTCAAGGGGCCAAAAAGCTGCATGTGGCTCGAGAGATGCAGTTTGCTGACCACTGGTCCAGGATAAAGCCCTCTTGGCACTGGGCCTAGGACAGTCTCTCAATGTGGTTCAGGTGGAAGAGAAGCTTTGTCACACACAGGGATATGACCTTACAAAGTCACTTAACCATGGAGTGTTAATTAAAAGAAAACCATTCTTAACAGAAGTTTTTGAAATTAAACTAAAAATGATGCTTCTGATATGCTGATGCATTAAGAGAGAGACATGAACTCAATATGTGCATTCAAATGTACACGTTCACTTTATGTGTTCTTCCTAAATCTATTTTTATGATCTAGTGCCTCATGACAAAATTTCAACCAGGACTAAGCATTTCCTTGGCCATGCTCACCAGTTAGCAAGTAGTCAAATGTTCTTCAAAGTTTTACTTCTACTTCAAAGCTATACCTCTTCCAATTGCACCTCACAAGTAACCCAAGCTTCACTTGGCTTTTTGCTCCTATGGAGCCCCTAGCTTACTAAGATTTGTTGTAACGTCAATTAATTACTTAATTGGCCCAGCATAGGTAATCTAGCTATGACCTCTCTAGCTTCCTAAAGACCCATTGTGACTGCAGTAGTTTTAAAATTAAACCAACTGATTTAAAATGCCAGCTGCCACTTATAAGCTGTACTCTCTGGTAAATCATGTCATCTTTCTGTGTTTTGATCTGCTCAACTATAAATGGGGATACTAACAGTATTCACATTATCATATTGTTTTAATGATTAAATATATTAATACTGCACTTAATCATTTCTGGACCATAGTAAATCTGTAAAATTTTTAGTTGTTGTTATTGTTAGACATTTGGCATTAAGGGTAGGAAGGGTCTGGCCTGCTAAAGAAAGTGAAAACTGTGAAATCTTCCATGTAAGTACAACACTTGATAATGGAAAGACTTGCATTCTATTCTCACATAGACTCTGTGAGAAAACAGAATATGGTGGAGATTTTAGTTCAAATTTTCAAAGAATTTGAGATTCTCAGAGTCAGTGACTTAAGGTACTATGTTTAGCAACTGGAGGAGTCAAATGTATAGAGTTGGTGGTGGCTCTCCTCTGTAGGCCAAAGTGTTCCTGGGAGTAGAACACTGGATTTACTAATTCTCCTGAGAATTCAGAGGCATTTTCTTTTGAAGATATTTGAAGCTTTTACTCAGAAACTTTTCCCTTCCTCATGACCCTGTCAAATCTGGCCTAGACTGCAAAGAAGCCTAAATTGTGGTTAGTCATGTGGACAAAATGTGTTTTTTTTAATCCTTCTAAAAGTGGACATTGATATACTAATAGCACCTGTGAAGCAGAATCTGTCCTAGAGTGATTGGTATATCAAAATACTTATAGCCATATGACTTGGATCTAAGATTAGACATATGGAGAAGATAAAGTCTCTTAAAGTAAGCATTCATTGACTCACAAATATAATCTGAGTGTCTACTGATTCCTAGAATTGCATGGGGCCAACATGATAGAAGATGTGTATGTGCTTGTGTGTACCACAGTAAGCACTAAATGATAGTCTAACAAATATTAAATGAAATTATTATTAATAATTAGTAGAAATCAATCAGCAGTAGTATTTTAACAGCCACTATCTGCTAAATGCAGCACTATTAGAAGATTTATATTCACTATCATTCAGTAAAACTCCATGAAACAGATTTTTATCATACTTTTACTAATAAAAATAAAATACAATAATTTGAGAAAAATTTTAAGATCATGTAACTAGTAAAGACTTATGTTTACATTTTTTCATGAAATATCTTAAATATGTCTATGAAATAAATATAAAATATTAAATATATTTTATATTTTAAGTATAAAGTGGAAAGACTACTCACTGCTACCTTCCCATTTTCCTTAGATAATCCCTTTTTATAATATAGTGTGCATCCCACTATACCTTTGTCTACGCATTTATATACATACATATGAAAATGTTTAAATACATTCTTATTGTTTGTTCACAGGGGCTGTTTGTGGCATTGCTATTTCATGCCACACTAAAAACAGTGCTGCCTTGGGTTAGAGCAAATATGTAAGCTAATGGTTTTTAAAACTGATAACCTTGTTGGTTTTACTGTTGACAATAGAGAGGAAAAGGAAAGACATTTTCTCAGCATTTCCACTTGGGAAAAAGAAGTGGGGATTAGATCTTGGTTTCCTGCCTCCAATCCCCCTTCTATGGAATCAACAAGTTCTTTATAGACAAGTTCCCACTGAGTCAGTTGTTCTAGAAAACTCTCCTGCCATCTTGTGGCTTGCACAGCATCTACAGGCTGCTTCTGGAGAAAGAAAATGAGGTTTTCAAAAAATGCTAAGGTCTACCAAATATTGAATGAAAGAATACTAGTGATAAGAGAGATTATTCATGTAGTTATTAGTTATTATTCCTATTATTGAAAGTTTAGGTCTTTTACAGTGGATACTGAAGTTCAGAGTTTGGATTATTAATGTTAGGAGACATTAGATAGGAGAGGAGATATGTATCTTATACTGACTAGCCCAGACTGGAACCACTGCCGTAAAGTAAGTCAGACATTTACAAATAGTATCTACATAGAGTAAACTAAAGTGGTAATATTTTCAGGTTACAGTCATTTGTAGAAAACATTAAAATCAACCCCAGACAGGTACACATGTCTGGACACTGAGATTTAACAACAGAAAAACATATTCTACTTTATTTTATTTAGTTAGTTAATGATAAATTATATTTAGTTAGCTATTTAATAAAAATCCTTATATTTTAATAATTACTAGATACCAAGGATATATTGGTGTGTCTATTTCCTGCCTCTATGATGATTATATTTTAATAAGGAAGACAATAATAGTAAAAATACAATGACAAACAGTTACAGCTTTATAGAACTGCTGTGAAGGAAACAAAATGTTTGATGAAATTGAGGGAGAATAACTAAAAAGGCTTTCATAAGCTGGTGTAACTAATAAGGGCTCTCAAAGGAGGTGATAATTAAATCATCTGAGGGATGGGGAAGTAGAAAAAGCTTTTCAGTACTTTTCTTGATTCTCCAGCTCTAGTTTAATGATCAGAGAGGGAAAGAGCCATAGAACCATATTTCAGAAAGGAAGCTACTGGTGTGTGTGGTGGCTGAGGGGTGGGGGTAGGGAGTGGAGGGGGAGTGGTGGGGGAGAGACTGCCGCTTCCAGAGGGCTCAATCTCTGAGTGATTGGAATAGGGATTGAGCCCTTGCTTCTGTTGGCCCAGCTATGGACCACCATGAAGAATGAAGTTAGAACATTGTTCTGGACTCACTCCCCACATTTCTAGTATCTACAATGGCACTAGAGCATGACTATAAATTCAACACCACATTCTGATGTTTATATTCTAGTCCTCATGGATCTCTCTCAGTAAACAAGGTCTTTCACATTTAGTTTTTTAAAAAATCAAACACATACATTAAAAAAATGTTAGAACATACAATGTTCACTCTCTGTGGCTCATAATTTTTCAGTAGAGAAATTGATGAAATTGTAAAAACATGAAATGTAACCTAGACATATAAAATTCCATCATAAAGAATTACCAGAGTGACTAGAGGTGGAGATACTTTAGGAGATACTGTAGTGGTAATAGGATCTAAAGAGTGCTGAGATTCTAATTAAACAAAAAAGTATATCTAATTATATCCAAGGGGGATATTAGTGTTAAGAGCAGAAACACAATGGCAAGTAATAAACAATTAGGAAATCCAAATTTGATTTGTTTTAGATAATAGCCTTAAAGAGCCAGAAACAAAGTCTCCTGTCTCCCTCCCCTCCTCTCTCTCTCTCTCTCTCTCTCTCTTTCTCTCTCTCTCTCATCACAGACATAACATACACACACACACACACACACACACACACACACACAGATGTACATATACAAAAAGTATTATATGTACTAAAAACCACTAGCACATAGACAAATAGATACATTCTTGATGCATTGATATTTTTAGAGATTTAATAATACATTCTAATACATTCAAATTTAAGGACTGAATGACTCTCACCAACATATATTGATACCTCACCTCCCTAACTATCACATACCCACATTCATTTCACTGGATAGCCACAAGATCCCTACATTACTCACTAGGACAGAGATGGGGCCAAAGACTGTTCCTTCATTGTTCCCTGCTGCCAGCCTTCAGAAACAAATTCTGCCTTCCTAGCCTGGGATAGTCATACTGTTTGGTGAGTTCTGTTTATCAAAATATTTTCTTTACTAAATCTACTTCATAAAGGCAATTATATTTCTTTATCTGGGTATCTGCAAGATGCTGCTCTGGGTTTTTCAGAATAGGCCCATGATAGATGCACAGTGAATGAAAATCGATAAAAAGGTATTTTATGCAATTCCAGTCTTCTTGCAAAGAAAACTATTGTAATATAATAAAAAATAAATCTAAAGATCATGTGAAATAATGAAAAAGTAAAAAGAGCTAAGAGTGTTTTGCATTGCTAATAAATGACTATTTCTTGGGCAGTAGTACTTAAATTACATATAATTCAGAGAAGCAGAGTAGAAAGCTGATTTATAGATGCTAAAATATGAAATAAAGCAGATATTACAAGTATCCAGATAAGTGGTAGTTTATCACATAATATTGTTTAAGTCTGGGAAAAGCTATCTGTTAAATATCTTCATTTAGCTCCATGTACCAAAAAACATGTTTCCAGTACAGATTTTAAATCCTTCCTGCAGATCGTCAACAATGTACTCTACCAAAAATATGAGGTCAATGCTTGCTTTTTTTAACTCAATCATCAATATGTGTTCAGTCTTTTGCTCAGTGGATAGAGCGTCGGCCTGCAGTCTGAAAGATCCCGGGTTCGATTCAGGTCAAGGGCATGTACCTTGGTTGCTAGCACATCCCCAGTAGGGGGCGTGCAAGAGGCAACTGGTCGATGTCTTTCTCTCATTGATGTTTCTAACTTTCTATCCTTCTCTCTTCTCTGTAAAAATTCAATAAAATATATTTTTTAAAAATATGTGTTCAGTCTTTTAACATACATATAAACTGTTGTAGAGTCTTATTTCTATCTACTACTGCTATTGTCTCATGCCAAGGTATTACCTCTCTTGAATTTCATATTTGAGAATGGGAAAATGTTTTAGTTCTCAGTAAACTTCTCCTCACCTTGATGCCCTAGCTTATACTATTCCTTCTTCCTGGAAATCCTTTCTGTAAAATTCCACCTCATGGTTAATTCTCAGTCTTCATAGCACATTTTTTTTAAAAATATATTTTTATTAATTTCAGAGAAGAAGAGGGAGAGGAAGAGAGGTAGAAACATCAATGATGAAAGAGAGTCATTGATTGGCTGCCTCCTGCATGCCCCACACTGGGGACTGAGCCTTACTGAGAATCAAACAGTGTCCTCCTAGTTCATAGACTGATGCTCAACTACTGAGCCATACTAGCCCAGCTATAGTTCAGTTTGAGTGTCTCCCCTAGGTCTCCAAGTTGAACTTGTTACCACCCACCAAGATTCACATACTTGCTACTATGTGCATTTCTTTGGTCGCACTTAGGATAATAATTATACCATCTTATATGATAGATGCTCCCAAATAATAGCAGTCATTTTTAATGGCAATAAAAACAGTGTTGTTGCTGCCTTCCGACCTCTGTACTATCTTTAATTAGACTTTCTCTATGAGATGGTCTAAATTATGATCTCAATAAAAGCAGAATTTTCTCAAAATTTTTTGGTATAATTTTTCTCTTCTGTAAGCTTAAATGTGGATTTTCTGTTTTTTCTTCTTCTACCCAAGCCAATCCAGTATCACACCAATTCTCAATTCCTGCTCTTGTCCAACATCACTCAGTTTAGTCCTATGTTCTACCTCATCTGCTTTCCTAGATTGGAGGCCATTGAACAATTGATTTTTATTCCCTTTTTCCTTATGTACCTGGTGGCCATCCCAGGAAATTCTTTTATTCTGATAATTATTAAGATCAACCCTAATCTTCACACATTCATGTACTATTTACTATCCTTTCTGGCTGCCATAGACTGCGAGTGTCAGTATTCACCTTACCTACTAGTGGGGGAATATTTTGGTTTAACTTTGGTATCTACTTTGAAGCCTGGCGAATCCAGATGTTCTGCATTCACTCATGTTTTGTCATGGAGTCCTCAGTGTTCCTTGTCATGTCCATTGACTGCTTTGTGTCCATCTGTCACCCACTGAAGTACTTGGTCATTGTCATGGGCCAGTGAGTGGTCAGAGCAAGCCTGGTCGTCATCCTCAAAAGACCTGCAGCCCTATTATCTTACTTTTGAAGGGTTTTCCCTATTGTGGACCTTTAGTCCCTCTTATTCTTTCTTTTTTATATCAGGAGGACATATGCTTGGCCTTCATGGACAACATTTTCGACACTTGGCTGACACTGATGGTTTTCACTGTGATGCTGGACCTAGTACTCACTGCACTCTCCTGTGGAATCATCTTACACTCGGTGGTAAGACTGGCCTCCTCAGAAGAATGGCAATGAGCCTTGTAAACATGACTTCATACCTCTGTGCTGGTCTTTGTGCCCGTAATGTGGCTGTCTCTGGTGCACTGCATTGGGAAGCATGCCCTATCTTCTGTCCACCTTTTTTATGGCCAACATCTACCTCTTTGTGTCCCCCATGCTTAACCACTCATATACAGTATTAAGCCAAGGAGATACACCATGTCGTCAACAATTCCTATGTCTCAGTAAGGCCAGTGTGAGTTTTGGGGATAAAAATTCCACTGAGTGGCCAGAAGAATGGCCTCAATCAGACCAAAGATTGAGTACTTGTTATTTCATTTCAAGTATCTCAGGATCTTTCCCATTACTCTATGTAAAATATGTGAGAATTTCTTTCTTGAATATGGGTTAACAATGCTGACCTGCTCTTGCTTAAATTATAATTCCTCTTACCATATGTGTGATCTAGCATTTTGTGTAGTATCAAAAGTTGCCCAGAGGAAGATTTTGTAGAAGGTCATAAACAATATGCAAAAACTGAAACTAAAATGAAACTAAAAACACTAAAAAGGAACAATACTTTCAGAACATAACCTTGCAAAAAATTGATAAACCCAGAGAAACCAAGATGGTGGCATAGACGAATACCTAAACTGCTGCTTCACACAACAATTTCAAAACTCCAGCTAAAAGACAGATTGGACATCATCCAAAACCACAAGAAAGCTGGCTGAATGGAAATTCTACAACTAGAAGAAAAGAGAGGTGCTCATGGAGACTCAGAGGAGCTGCAAAAAGCTGAGGTATGGAGACACACGTGGGTGAAGAGGATGGGCAGCAAAGTGCCTAGATGGCTTCCTCTAGTGGGAGGGAGACAAAAACTCCCAAATACACTGCACCCCAGTTCCAGGTGAGACTCATATGGGGGGTGGGGTCTGGACTGCCATGAAAAGGGAGGAGTAGATGGAAACTTAGGGGAGCTGTGAAAGGCAGAGGTCTGAAGGCACGCATGCCAGTGCATGTAGAGTGGACTAACTGCTGATTGTTCCACTGGCTTTCTCTAGCAGGAGGAAGACAGAACTTCCCAACTGAGCTGAAATCCAGTTCCGACTGCACTGAACCCCAGTTCCAGGCAAGACCCTGGGGACCCAGACTCATACGGGTCCCTGGAGCACACAGAAATGCAGGGGAGCTGGAAAGGGAGAGGCCAGGAGGCAAGCAAGTGCAAGTGCACGCAGAGAGGGCTGCAGCAATTACTGAAGGACACTGAGACCCAGGGCCCACGTAGGACAGAGCTGACAGGAAACCAAGGCTGTCTGCTCAGCCCTGAGACTCCACCCCATCCAAGCTAAACACAGAGGCTTTTGCAACTTGGCAAGTCTTGTATCATAAGGCTGATTCCAGCACAGAAGTTCTCCTGGCATAGACACAACTACAACAAGGCTGCATACACAGTCCACAAAGGGGTACATCAAGAGAGTCCACCTAAGGTAAATGGGGAGGCAGAGCTACTGGGCCATATAGGACACCTAGCACACAAAGCTACTCTACCAACTCAGGGAAGCAGTGAAAATGCAGAGACAAAGGAACAGATCACAAACAAAAAAAATTAAAGAAAAACAAATGACTGGATATAGAGTTCAAAACCACACTATAAGATTTTTCAAGAATTTCCTAGAAAAGATAGATAAATTTAGCGAGACCCAACAGGGGATGAAAAAGGACCAACTAAAAATTAAACATACATTGACTGAAATAAAAAATATTATACAGAGATCTAACAGCAGACTAGAGGAAGGCAAGAATCAAGTCAAAGATTTGAAATACAAAGAAGCAGAAAACACCAAACTGGAAAAGCAGAAAGAAAAAATAATCCAAAAAATGTGAAGATAGTGTAAGGAGCCTCTGGGACAACTTCTAGTGCACCAACATCAGAATTATGAGGGTGCCAGAAGAGAGAGAACAAGATACTGAAAACCTATTTGAAGAAATAATGATTGAAAACTTCCCTCATCTGGTGAAAGAAATAGACTTACAAATCCAGGAAGCTCATAGAACCCCAAACAAAAGAAATCCAAAGAAAATCACACCAAGAGAGATCATAATTAAAATGTCAAGAGCAAAAGACAAAGAGATAATATTAAAAGCAGCAAGAGAAAAACAATTAAATACCTACAAGGGAGAACCCATACAATTGTCAGTTGATTTCTAAACAGAAACTATGCAGGCCAGATGGGAGTGGCAAGAAATATTCAAAGTGATGAATAGTAAGAACCTACAACCAAGATTACTCTACCCAGCAAAGCTACTATTAAAAATTTAATTTTAGATAAAGAGTTTCACAGATAAGAAAAGGCTAAAGGAGTTCATCAACTCCAAACCAGTATTATATGAAATGCTGAAAGGTACTCTTTTAGAAGAGGAATAAGAAAAAGGTAAAGTACTTGTGTTTACAAGTAAATCTATAAATACATTTCCAGGCAGATAATAGATAATAAATAAATACTAAATGAATTCCTAGGTACATAAATGCTTAAAATAATATCCAAAGCTAAAAAGAACTTTTATTTTCTAATAAAGGTTTTCTTTTTCACATCCAGGAAGCTAAAGAGGTTTTCTTTTTGGTAGCATCTAGCAAAGCGGTTTTCCCACCATTTCCCTAATTCTGCTTTGACCAGGTGCTTTGGGCCCTCTCACTTCCCTGACCCCCACTGCCACTATTTGAAATTGCAGTGACCAGAAAGTGCTTCCTGAGAGTTGTTATTCACAGTGCTAGGTCATAAGGAACTTTGTATATACTAGTAAGCTACCACTCCTCCTACCTGATCCAAGGCCCAACAGAAAACTTGCTGAATCTATTCAATCAATAAAATATTCCAGTTTTTGCCATCTCGGGAGTTTAGAATTTCCTAGACCCTAAAAATACAATATTTTATCAAAGGCAATATGTTTTATTAATCTATACAATCAAGTACGTGGCCAAAAGCTTATAGTGTCCATATGTTTGCTGAATAATTAAGTGTGAACAACTTCCTGATAGTAAGAAGAATTGCAAACAGAGATATAACTGGGGAAAAGAGAGAATCCCAGAAAGAAGGACTATGGGTCAACCAATAAATTTCTCCTAATTACAGCAGCTAGTGGGAGAACAGAATTAAACATAATCTAATCTGCTGAAAACTCTCATGGTGATGTTTATGAGTCACTAAGTTTCCATGGAAGATAACTGGGTTTTTTTTTTTTAAATAAGTTCTGGGAGGAATTGACCCATCTTTTATGTTTGCCAAGTCTGCACCCTACATCCATCTAAGAAGTTTCCTCTGAGGGCCTAAGACCCAAGAGAGAAGGACAGGACAAATAGCTTGATAATGGCCTGAGGTGCAGCAGATCCTGAATCAATCAGAAGAGGCTGTGAAAGGTGCTATAGAGGTCAGCAAAGAAGCTCCCATCACAAGGGATCAGTAAGTCATTGAAGACCCTTTGGTTTGTGAATAGAGGCAGACAATCCAATCTCCTCTCTTATACTTTTTATCTAGCAGGTGTACAAGTAGAGTTATAGGGTAAAGCAATTTCCAGAATGATGATTGGTTAGAGATACTGTTCTATTATATCTCATCATGATGTTTTTGGTTGGAAAGAGAGATCAGAGGTTGTTATTAGCCTAGGTTTTAGAGTGAAGTAATACAAGATTGTGTCAGCTAAAACATAATCCCAACAACTCCAACCTGACTCATGCAGCTTCCAACACTTCAGAGCATTTCTTTCCACAGTCCCATATTAAATCCAGTTGTTTCCCTGGAAAGGAAGCAGGGAACATGGAATAGTCCATCACAGAATAAAACTAAGATGTAGAGGGATTCAGTCACTTTACCAAAGTCATGTGGCTGGCTTGTTCAAAAACCACTTAAGAGCCAGAGCTCCAAACCCTGAGTTTCTCACTCTTTGTTGTTGCCAGGTCACTTGCTGACTTTCCCTTAGAGCCCATTACAGACACAAAGGGAAGAATTATAGATGTCAGTTGGTAGGTAATGATTATGGAGACCTTTCAATAAGAAGGTAGTCTTGGAAACCACAAATAATAATAATCTACATCCATTGATTGTGTAGTCTAATTGCACCACATTTAGAGTTGTATATAAATGGCTCTATAACAACGTATATATGATTGTCTAAATTTTTCAACTGAAGAAACTCAAATTAAGCAAATAATTTGCAAAATTATAAGAGTTCATAAATATTAGAGTTCTGATTTGAATGCAGATCTGATTCCAAAGCTACTTTCTTAACCACCTCACTATATTGCCTAATGAATCTTTGTCTAGTGGTCACAGGATTATATAAATCTTCACTGTCCAGTGGCTTTGAGATGAGAAGACTTAACAAAGGGCTGTGAGAGTGACCCTCGCTTCCGTCTCTAGGTTACCAACCTCAGGCACTTCACCCTTCTTCTGTTCCTCATGCATCCCCATGTCAATCCCTCAGAATCTGAAAGCACCTTTAATTCATCATCATTTCTGCTACCCAGCCTGCCCTTTTAGGTGTCTCACAAGATACTTTCTCTTCTTCTTAAACCCCTTCTCTCTGTCTTTCATTTGACCTCCCACTCTGCCCTTCCTCTTTTTTCTGCTTCTCCCTCTGTCTCACCCCATTCTCTCTGAATCCCTAAGCTTCCTACCAATTTATGCTATGGCTTTCCCTCCACTGTCCTTCAGTCTCTTTCCTGTATCCAGTTTTCTCTCTATGTCTTTTTGCCAGCCATCTCTCTGCTGTCAGTCTCTCAGGAACCCTCTCTCTGACCTTAGATTCCCCATTCTCTGGGCCAATAATCCTGCACCTTTCTGCCTCCCATCTCCCTTTTCTGCTCCTGAATTTCTTCCTCCTCATTTTATAATTCCTTTTCTCTTTGACACTCAGCTTGCCTTATTATTTCCTTCAACGTCTTTCTCACCAGTTACCACTACATCCCAATTCTTCCATTTTCTCATGGCCTTTCAGTCTCTTAGTCTCTCCTCCAGCTTTGACCCTCAGCATATTCTCATTAAAGTCACCATTACACTGTCTCACATCCTTCTCCTTTCTGATCCTCATTATACCTTCCTCAGTTTCTTAGCCTCATCCTTCAGTCTGTCTCTCAGCCTTCTCTCCCTCAGTATATGGTGTGATCTATTTCTCAGTATTTCTTTTTCTCACCATCTCTCAATTAAGTCTTCATTCCTTTTTCTCTTAGTAGATCCCCAACCTTTCAAAGGCACATGACACCATATGCTGATATTTAAAGTACTTTCATATTAAAGAGGAGATAGAGTTTATTTCTGTATAATAAGGACAATTATAAGAATATAAGAAAATCAGGTTTTTTTATTGGTAACAATAACAAATATATTTGTCCCTTAGTAAATCACATATTTTCTACACATGTTTTGTACACATGGTGTATAAGTTAAAACAATCCATTCTTTAATTAAAATATTACCATTATTTTATTGATGAGGAAACAAAGCAAATATTGTATCAGACACAGGTATCCCTATTTTTAGTACTAAATAAACAAATTTGAGCAAGGAACAGGCTTTGTCATTGTTGCTTCTGTTTCATGGTACACTACTTACTAATACATGCTTTTCCCAATACTTGTTTAGGAAACATTGCTCTAATAAGTTTACCCGGTTTATTAGGGTTGTTTAAATTGTGTTAAATCTCCAAATTAATTTCTGTGCAGAAGTGTCTTTGAAAATATAGAGACAAAAATAAAAGAAAGATAAGAAACAAAGAAGTAGGCATGTCAGTACACTCTAAAGTTAGATTTAGAAAAAATATCATGGACTAAAGTCAAGGTACCAGCTTTAAATATATAGATTATCCCTCCAACAAACAAACAAACCTCATAGACACAGACAATAGTATGATAACCAGAGGGATAAAGAGTAGGGGGAGGTAGAACAGGGTGAAGGAGAATAAGTAATGATGGAAGGATACTTGACTTTGGGTGGTGAATGCTAAACAATGAGATATACAGATGATGCATGATAGAACTGTATACTTAAAACCTATATAATTTTATTAACTGATATCACCCCAGTAAATTCAATAAAAGTTTTAAATAAAGATGTAGAGTGAATATGATAAATTATTGTGACTTTGTAAGGAAGAATGAGTTTTCCAGAGGACCCAAGAAGATGCGTGAGATATAAGATGCTTGACAGTAAGTCACAGGTTCCTGAGGGATTGAGTTGGAAGGGAAGCATGGACATGTGAAGAGGATCTCATAATGACAATAAGGAGATAAAGTAGATTGGATGAGACATATCTAAACACATAATCTTAATTTGCTTAGAAAAATTAAAGATAGGTTTTCTTACAAGAAATACTTGAAGAGATACAAAAAAGGCAGGGGATAACAGAATTTTTGAGAGTCTGCACATTCTGTTCAAGTTGAATTATAAGGAATTTTTCTAAGAGAAAAATACACACAACCCTCTTTTACTAGCTGGTCAAGAACAAGAGCAGAAAAAAACCTTTGTTGAGGATTAATGTCATTGAGATAAGAAAAGGGTGAGGTAGGAATGAGTTAAAGAGGGGAAAAATGGGAAAAGAACAAGCTTCTTGTGAGTGCAGTTGTTCATTGTGAAGTCACTGAATTCCAGAGTGTGCAGAGAGTAGAGACTAGCAAGCAGGGGATTGGTGTCTAATGAGAGAGGGTGGCTCATGCTTACTGGCCTTGTAATTTTCAATCAGACTGCCACCTTTGTCAGAGTGAATAGGCCTCTAGAGAATGAGGATGTCCACCGTATCAAGTGCCAATTTGAGCTTCTCCACATTCCTGCTGACAGGCTTTCCAGGCCTGGAATGGGCTCACCATTGGATCTCACTGCCCATTTTTGTAGGATATGTCATGGCCCTCTTGGGTAACTTCACCATCTTGCATCTAGTTCGAACTGACCCTTCTCTCCACCAGCCCATGTACTACTTTCTGGCCATTCTGGCTGTGACAGACTTAGGCCTATGCATGTGCACGCTCCCCTAAGTGCTGGGTGTGCTGTGGTTTGATGCCCGGAAGATGGGCCTGGTGCCCTTTGTCCTGCAACAGCACTTCCTACACTCCTTTTCCTTCATGGAGTCAGCAGTGCTTTTTGTTATGGCTCTGGACCACCTGGTGGCCATCCGATTCCCACTGCACTATGCATCTGTGCTTACAGGTCCTCGTGTAGCATTGGCTGGGGTTGTGCTGGCTTTGCGGAGTGCTAGCATCACTGCTGCACCTTCATTGCACCTTTTGAACTTTAACTACTGTCGACGTGAGGCACTGTCCCATGCTTACTGTCTTCATCAGGACATGATCCGCCTGGCCTGCTCTGACACACATTTCAACAGACTCTATGGGTTGTGCATCATCATGCTGATCATGGGCTCTGATGTCCTTTTCATCCTGCTCTCATACACTATCATCCTCTACACTGTGTTAGCCATCGCCTCTGCAGGGGAGAGGCTTAAGGCCTTCAACACCTGTGTCTCCCACCTCCTCGCTGTGCTCTGCTTCTATGTGCCTGTGCTAGGCCTGTCCATTGTGCACAGATTTGGGCATCACACCTCACCCTTGGTGCACATCCTCATGGGCACTGTCTCTGTGCTTTTCCCACCCCTGATGAACCCAGTTATCTATAGCATCAAGACCCAGCAAATCCGCAGGGCCATTCTCAGGGCAGTTTCACTGGGAAAGATACAATGAGACATTGGGGATGTACCATGTTGTTCAAAATAAGGAATGTCTTCAAGGTTCTTTTTTGAACCATCCTATAAAAAAACAACAACAATTTCTGTTTACTTACTTTTAATTTGATTAATCAATTGTACATTATGAATTAACTGTAATGTAAAATCAAATAAAGTTGATGCTTACTACTACTTATGTATACTGTATACTTATAAATATATAGTCACTACTTCCTTGTATTGAAAATGATGACTACGTTTTACATAAATGTTTGCATGTTCATCCTGATTTTTGTATTTTCTCTTTTACTAATCTTTTAGAACTCTAATTCTATAATCATTTCATTATGGATAAATTACTGTAATAATATGGAAAGTTGAATTCTCAGTTTACATTCTGTGAATTAACTAATGAGTCTACCACCATTTCTTATAATATAATATTTTTATTATATCAATCCATCAAAGATAACTTCATTGTAGATCTAAGAGGAACATGTCAATGTTGTTTTTCTACCCCCTCCCTTCTCCTGAGAATCTACAATATTTTTCCAAATTTTCTTTAATTGTCCAATTATATAAATATATTTGACTTCTTTTATCCACATTTATTCTTCCCTATCTTCACTGATCTTAATGTGTCTTTAAAAATAATAATTACAGTCTTGGATGGTTAACTCAGTTGGCTGGAGCATCATCCTGTACACCAAAAGGTTGAAGGTTTGATTACTGGTCAAGGCACATACCTAGGCTGTGGGCAACATATGGGAGGCATCCGATCATTGTTTCTCTCTCATCTCTCTCTCTCTCTCTCTCTCTCTCTCTCATACACACACACACACACACACACACACACACACACACACACACACACATCAATAAAAACATATCCTCAAGTGAGAATTTAAAAAATAATAATAATTACAAACATAAAACATCCATCTAAAAATCTTAGATTAAAAATGAAGAAAAATGTATAGGATGATAGAAAGTGAATAATATGATCACAAAAAAAATAATGAGATAAATCTAAGAATGTAGAAAAGTAGAGAAGAGTAGGAGAGTTTGGTGAATCAAGATCCACAAAAGAAGCCATGGTTCAAATCTCTATAAAATAGATGATAGGTAAGTTTTTGAATAGAACAAGTAAGATGTTTCCCAGAAAACAAACAAAAAAAATGTGGCAGGGTAGTACTCACATAAAATGTATGGGTGGCAGAACAAGAAGCTGAAAAGGTTCTCATTTGATGGCTTTAGTTTTTCAGTTATAAGCTATAAAATATTTTAATTTCCATTTGTTAGGCAGTAGTGAATTGGATTTTGGATTGCCAGTACTTCCCCAGGGAATTTTTATCAGGCTCATCTGTACCCCAAAATATTGGAATTTTATTCCTGGAAATAAAAATAATAATTCTTATCTCTAATACTTTGTATAATTATTTCTTCTTATTATTAAGACTTTCCCTTTGCACACTCTTCTATTTTTTTGTATAATAACTCCCTGTTTATGTGTTTCAATCAGAGTTCAGTGAGGAGGATAGCACTGAATCTTTCATTCGAAAGAGATTCAAGAGAATAAATATTTACAAAATTTGAGGAAGGTCTCAAGAGGGAGAAATGGGGGAGTGTTGGAAGAGTAAGAAGTAAGAGTAAGAAGAAAACAAGGGTGTTATGCAGATATGAAAAAACTGCTTTCACCTTGAGGTAGCCCATAAATTTGAACCTGATGTTAAACTACCAGAGATACCATGGTTATAAATAATTCTGAATGGCAGAATCACAGGTGACTTGTAGTCATCAAACTTCCTGACAGCCCAATTGCTCATTAGTAGATGAGCAGATAAGAAAGCTGTGATACATTTACACAATAGAACACTGCTAGGCTATAAAAAAGAAGGAAATTATACCCTTTGTGACAGTATGGATAAACCTAGAGAACATTTTGCTAAGTGAAATAAGTCAGTCAGAGAAAAACAAGTACCATAGGATTTGACTGATATATGGAATCTAGTGAACAAAATTAACAAACAAACTCATAAAGAGCAAAGCTGACAGCTCTCAGGAGGTGAGGGTGGGGAGAGACAGAGACAGTGAAATAGGTGAAGGCATTAAGCAAAGTATTAAACAACAACTCATAGACACAGATAACAGTGTGGTGATTAAAAGGGGAGTGGGGAAAGATAGAAGAGGGTAAAGGAAGGATAAATGGTGATGGAAGCAGATTTGTCTTGGGGTGGTGAAGACACAATACAATATACAGATGATTTATTATAGAATTGTACACCTGAAACCTAGATAATTTTAGTAATCAACCTCACTCCAATAAATTCATTAGAATTTTAAACAAAAATTCCTGACAGAGAACAAAATAAGAAACTTCTCTCTTCCTGCAACTTTCTGATCTCTGCCAATGCTTCTCACTGATAAAACTTACTAGGAAGATAGCTATCAGAGGATTATGAGAAATGCAGTTTGTAGCCTATCTTTGCTCACCAGTTCTAAGCAGAATGGGCAGGATGGGCCTCAATACCAACAAATTAAGAGAAAGCATAACACATTTTAGGTCTGGTTAATGAGCGCATGATAAAGTATGTAGAAATGTTTTAGTGAGTTGTACATTTAAAATGTGTATGGTTTTATTAACCAATGTCATTCCAATAAATTTAATTTAAAATTTTTAACTAGCCCTGGCCTGGTGAGAATGTTGTCCAGATAAGCCAAGGTTCTGGGTCTGATCTCTGGGTCAGGCCATATACAAGGAGCAACCAGTGAATACATAAATAAGTGGAACAACAAATTGATTTCTCTCTCTCTCTCTCTCTCTCTCTCTCTCTCTCTCATCAATAAATTAAAAATCACTTAAAATTTAATGCTAAAATGGCTTATTGACTCCAAGATCTGATTACAAAAGTTTCTTGTGTGTGCCATTATTCTCCTACTAAAATCTTTAGCAAAATGGATCACAATTGCTTGATTTGTGCTTGTTGTGCTCACTGGACCGTTAGCTTCATGAGGGCAGGAACCACTATCTTGCTTTTTTGTGATTTGTTTGTGCTCAGCACAGGATCTAGTCTATAAAGTGGAATTAAAACTGCATTTCACATGTTGACCAGCAGATCCATGAAAAACAAGCCAAAAATTTGGGGCCATATATGAAGGTGATCTTCAATATACTGTCACCTGTCAGAATTTTACACTCCCATGGATATTAGTTGAACTGTGAAAAGTTGCCCTTGGAAATTGTGATTCAATATGGCTTGCTATTGAATGGCAAAGTCCTTTAATGGTTGAGTTTTGAGCTGACCTGAGAAATGTAACTTTGCGAGTCATCAACATATAGCTGGTAAATGGGAAGATATATGTACATGTAATACATTAATAAAAAAACATATAGCTGGTATTTAAGTTCATGAAAATGAAAATAGCATGTAGGGAAAATAAGTTAAAATAAATGAGATGTTCCTGAGCAGAGTGCTAAAAGACCAAAGAATTTACAGTTCAGTTAGAAGAGGGAAATTTAACCAAGAAGTTTAGAGTGGAAATTTAGCCAAGAAGATTAGATAGAGGTGAATGAAATAAAAGAATGGAATAATAATATTAGGTCTTCAAACCCATGTGAGGACAGTATTTACAAAGAGAGAGAGGGTTTCTGGTTTTTATTTCACATGTAAAGAGCTTGAATGTTGTCACTTCATTCTAACAAGTAAGTAACTGGACAGACTGAAAATATGAACAATTCTTCCAGTATCCATAAGAGAAGATCTAATGTTGCTCCCAAGATTAGAGAGCTAGACAGGTGAATGCAGGACATCACAGTTTATGAGAATAGGGACTCTTGAGACCAGAATAACATAATCCAATAATGTTTGCTTCAATTTTAATTTCAACATGTAATGAATGCAATGACAATACATTATTAATAGTTTAATTATAATTTTTATTACCATTATTAGAATAAGATAGCATGATTTTAAATTTGCCAATCCTAAAACACAGGTTCTTTATCCACAAAATCAGGATATCCACAAAGCACATAATACCTTTAATAGCATTAGCAAATATTTTTAAGAACTCTCACTTAAATAAGCATTATTAAGAATATGGAAATAACATCTAGGCTTCTGAAATATGATGATTGGAAAGCAGCCATAGAAATAAAATAAGTTCAAATAACTTGCTATTGTGAAATGTTTGCTTCAGATCTTTACCTAGTCTTTCATCCATGACATTCTTATCCTCTTTTGATGTCCATTTACAAAACATATGTTCTAATTCTTGTTTATATTAAGTAGGAAGATATACTCAGGACAGGACTCTAAGCTGCAGCTAAAGCATAAATGTTGCACACATATAAGCTGTTATTAAACAGAGACCACTTAATCATGGTTTAATTTCAAAGAAAATAGAATGGAATCCTTCTCAGGGAACAGGAAACCTTAACCTCTAAACATGTGTTGGAAAACTTGAGTGCTGAGAGCACATATTTAATTTTGCCAAAATACTTCCTCATGCCCATATAGTTGCTAAGTTATCACTTTTTCATTTAAGGTAGAAGGTCTAAAAATGACACACAGAAATAAAGGCAATGAGAAGTGTGATACTTCCCTCACCTAAATAAAAATAGGTTGCTGATATACAAGGACATTTCCCTTGGCAATCAGACTAGGTTAAGTATCCTACTCATGAGCCTTTAGAATGTGACATGATCAAGGACATTGCTGTGAGTGCCATGCAGAATTACACTTCTAATTTTTTAGTGATAATTCAGAACACAGGAGCAATTGAACAGCTAAAAATGAGGAAAGGCATCACCAGATATAATAAAACAATGGTGGACATTGCATTTGTTTCAAAATGTAATTTTTTTAGTTAAGCTGAATATCAACATGTTTATGAAAGAAAAGGAAAAAAAATACCAAAGCAAACAATGATAACAAAAACAAAGCATAGGAATGACCAGGAGGAAAAAGGCAGAAATTATAGAGGAGACAAGTTAAGATACTAAACCTTATTGGAGTTTAATAGACACTGAGAAGTGTACTATTCAAAGAGAATATAGGTATGGGTTATAAAGAATTTTTTTCATATTATTAGTAGTGCAGGGAACAAAATCACTGCCCCCTTATTGATTCAAATCAAATGATGATGTTCACATGCTACTAATTTCCTCTCCACCAGACCATTTTGCAGTGCCAAGAGATAGTATATATTTTAGAATCAATTTTCTTCACTTTTTTCATGATGTTTGCAAAGTTAACACACTAATCAATAGATCATGAAGATGACAAATGCAAAGTTTAGGCTCAATCCTATACCACTTTTCTCTCCCACAAGTTGCCTCATGGACAGACATGTTCTCTCTCAAACTTCACCAGCTTTCATTTACATGCCAGCTGATATTCAGTACTAAGAGTTTTACGAAATGACTAATTTCCTGTGAAAATGATTTTTTTTTAATGATCAGAAGAACTTGTAGAAAACAGCAGATTTTTAAATATGTGTGAGCTTCAGTGTCCCTCATGAATCAGGGAAAGCTTTATAATTCTGTGTCTCAAATGGAGAGCAACCTTTGGTCTTACTTGGAGAGGCAGGGATGGTGTTTAGAATCTTTATACTCCTGAGAAATTCTATGCTAACATTGACATTTATTCTAAACCTTTGTGTCCATCAGTTACTTAAAGCCCAATATGCTCTACCAAGGGATTTATGGAATATCTGATAGATTACAGCTTTCTTTACATTAAAACTACCTCCTCTTAATAGAGACATGAGAAACATTCAGTTCCTACCAAATAGACACAGTGAAATCAGTACAAGGATTAGTATGAATTATAAAAGTTGAACTATTCTGCCAAATTCCCTTATTCTGGAAATATACCTTTTTGCAAGTCATAACTCTACATTTCTATTTAATATTAAAAACCAAAAGGAACAAGGCATGAATGGGAGAAAAGAAACAAGTTGTAGATATTAGTAAACAGGGGAATTTGTGGATCCTTCTAAGTCCCCAATAACCTTTGTGTGTCTCACTCTAGGTTGCTTCCCTGGCACCTGCCTAGATCAACATTCCCAGACTCCAGACATAAGAAAATCTTCAACAGAAGTCAACTCACCCCAGAATATTTTCTGCTGATTGGCCTTCCTGGTTTGGAGGCCCTGTACCCTTGGTTTGTTTTTCCATTCTGCTCTACATATGTTGTGGCCCTTGTGGGCAATAGTCTGATTCTGACAGTGATCCAGTAAAACACTTCTCTGCACCAGCCAATGTACCTATTTCTTGCTATGCTAGCCTTTACAGATCTTGGTGTCTCTGTTTCTACACTGCCCACTGTGCTGGGCATCTTCCTTTTTGGTGCCAGTGAGATCTACTTTGAAGCCTGTCTTTTACAGATATTCTCCGTACATTCATTTTCCATCATGGAATCAGGAGTTCTGCTGCTCATGTCTGTGGACTGCTTAGTGACCATCTACAACCCATTGCGGTATACTACTATCTTGACCCATACCCATATTGTTGGTACTGTTCCCACTGAAGAGTGTGATGCTCATGTTCCCACTACCCTTTCTTGTGAAGCGTCTGCCCCTCTTTGGCCACAATGTCCTCTCCCACCCATATTGTCTTCACTCAGGCCAATAGCATTCTGGGGCTCTGCATTGTTACTTCCACTTTTGGTCTTGACTAACTGCTCATCATAATCTCTTATGTGCTGATCCTCTACACAGTGCTAGGCTTTACCTCTGGGGAGGGACAGCAGAAGGCCCTGAACACATGTGTATCACATATCTGTGCAGTCCTTGTGTACTATGTGCCCATGATCAGCTTGGCTCTGGTGCACCACTTCATGAAGCATGCTGTGCCTGTTGTCCGTCTATTCCTGGCCATTGTCTATCTTCTGGTACCTGCTGTGCTCAATCCCATCATCTATAATGCTAAGACCAAGCAGACTCGCCAGGGACTAATCCAACTCTTTCTCCAAAGAAAAAAATAAGGCGGTCAGTGGCGATGAGATGATTACTCTAAAACCAGTTCTTTTCCTCAACAGAGGAGGTCTAGAGAAGGAGAGAGTACACATCACCTTGTCAAATCTAGAAAGCTTGGTAAGTGTGTAGAGAATGCACATTTTTATTCTCCTAGTGTTGTAACCTAAATTAGAATTGTATAGTATTTTGTAAGCTATTTGTTGTATGTGTCAACTCAAAATACACATGCTTTTTAATGCAGAAATTATAATTTTTAACACTTCCCTAGCTTCATGCTCTGAATGTTTGTTCATGAATATAAAGACTTGAAGAAGAATTTTTATAACACTGACGTTTGAAATAAAATTTTAAAGAGAAAGTGGCCATTGAAAGGTAAATAGTTAAATGAGTTAGGATCTGTTCAAATTATGGAATATTGTGCATATAAAAAAAAGCCCCATATGATAGGTGCTCCAGGCTTAAGCAAGAAATAACAGATTTTTAAAAATATATTTTATTGATTTTTTACAGAGAGGAAGGGAGACAGAGTTAGAAACATCGATGAGAGAGAGACATTGATCAGCCACCTCCTGCACTCCCCCTACTGGGGATATGCCCGCAACTAGGATACATGCCCTTGGCGCCAGAATAGAACCTGGGACCTTTCAGTCAGCAGACCGAAGCTCTATCCACTGAGCCAAACCAGTTTCGGAAAGAAATAACAAATTTTATATGTATACACACACACACACACACATTTAATAAAACTTTTTGTAAAATAATTTAATCACAAAAAATTTCAGTTAGTTTATGTGTATAAAAACACATGGTAAACTGACAATATTAATAACTCTTTTGAAGGAGTCTGTGCTAGTGAACAAAAGAAGCAAAATAATACTCACTTTATTCATATTGGTTAAGAATAATACAGTCACTGAGATGAAGACAGTTTTCCCAAATTACTCATTGTGCCAGATTACTTTCTCTCTAGCATGCTAAGATATATATATCTTCTAGGACTTCTTTAGATACTCTTGACCCATATCTGAGCATGTATTCTAAGAGGAAGAAGAATGAGCTGCTCTAATCTTTTTTTTATAATTGGCAGTGATGACATCTACATAACTTCATAATTTTATTGATATAAGTTGACATGGCAGATTTCTCTGTCCTTCAAGAACAAAACTAAATTTGTGGACTTTTAAGACATACTTTACATTATGAGAAACACTCATGCAAAATGTTAATGACTTGTCAAAATAGGTTTAAAGTTTTTTAAGAAATGGGGTGGGCGGGTAATACTATCACAAAATTCCAAAATACAATAAAAAATTCATGTTTTTCATGTGTAGAAATAACCTACTAAATAAAAAATGTCACTTGGCAGAAATTAATTTGGGGGGAGGGGGTAGTTTTTGGTGTTTTTTTTCTTTGGCCTATCTCGCATCAAGTCCATGGGCCCAATGTTATGAAAGTCCTGGTGTGGTCCAACTGCTGATGTTTTCATTGTGTCAAAAAGTAAAACAACTGAAGACTTAAAAAAAAACACACATGAAAAATTAAACAACATTTTCCCCTAAAGAACTTTATATCTTAAAACATGATAGGTAGGTATTATTTTGACTAAACTAGGAAAAAAAAGCATGACTACATGATTATTTTAAAATGCATGAAATTTGTGTAAAATTATATTTTATATTCACAGTGCACATGCATTTATGTTAGAATAAAATGTGTGTTATGTGTGTTTGCATATGTGGAGTATTGAGATTCTGTAGTTTTCCATTTATTATGGAAGTACTTGATGTAAAATTCCAAATATATACTCCAAAATCCCCAATGTTTCTTAAAATATGAATTATATAATCCCTGTTTTTTATTGCAGAAAAAGTAAAGCCTCCAAATTTTGAAAAATAGTTGATAAACACAATTATAATAAGCACAATTATAATACATACAATAGCAATATATATTAAAAGTACATTATAATAAATAAAAACTCTAATTTTTATATATTTGTCAAGAGAGAAATGTGAGACATTAAACCTCAGAAGGTAGGATAGAGTGGGGGTAAAGAAGAGAGATCAACCAAAGAATTTGTATGCATGCAAATAAGCCTAATCAATGGACACAGATAACAGGGGGGTAAGGGCATGAATGGGAGGGTTGGAGAGGGTAATGGGAAAATAAGGACACATGTAATACTTTAATTAATAAAGAAATTTAAAAGAGAGAGAGAGAGAGAGAGAGAGAGAGAGAGAGGATTATTAAATGTAGAATGGGTGATAAAAATGCTGAAAACTTATAAAGTAAAATTTGACCAATGATACCCCAGAACAAAATCCTAAAGTATAATGGAAAATGACAAAATGACAATCTCCTGTTTGTGTCTATTTTTGCTAAATGTTTAAAATGAAAACTGACATCTAGGGGGAAATATGCCAACATTCCAAATTCAGCTCAGTATCCATATGCGTCATTCATTTGATGGTCTTACATCACAGCTTCTTGTCTTCAATTCTCAGGAAGCTTAATTCAATTCTGCTTTGTCCTCTCTCACTTTGTGACCATATCCTGGATCTAATTATGAGTGAAAGAATTTCCCTTCTATTATAAACATCCATAGACAATTTTATGATCACAGATATTTATCTCCTAAATTCCCTCAGTCTTGTTCATACTAATTTTGTTTGACTTTATTATGATCATGTCTCACTAAATCACTCCATTGATCCAAGTTACTCCCAACTTTACATACATCTGAATCTATTCTATCCACATAACCTGTCTTTTAAAGCATCTCCTAAGAGATTACACAGAGCCTCCCTTCTCTTGTTAAACTAGCAGCACAAAAAGTATATTTTTAGAAAAACTTTAAAGATCATATAAATGTATCATGGTGGATTTTTTTTTCTCTTGTCAATCAGAAAATTGGCCAAAAAAAAAAGAAAAAAAAGAAAAACCCAACAACAAAATACAGCCATCTACAAATCAAAACTCCTTGGTTCAGCAATTTTTAATTCTCTTTAACATTTGGTTCTGCAAATGTGCACTTTCTGGTGTCTCTAGTCACCTTATACTAGGAAGTCCTATTTATCATGCCTTTATAAACAATCTGCCCCCAACCCAATCTGGAACTTTTACTCAGAATTGTTTTACCCTTGGATTCTGTCACCTCCTGATATTAAACATTCTAATGTGTTATAGATACTAACAATGTTGTGCCCTGCTTATTACTTGTTAAATGCGTGTTTATAAAAGTGATAAAAATTGAAAGTTGAGACTATAGTATGTCAATACATAATAATGTAATTTACCTACTATAATAATAATTATAGTATTAGCTAACACTTATGGTGAACTATATAAGGGTTAAACACTTTATAGCAATTTACATATATCAATTCTTTTATTCTTCTAGTAGATGAATATTATTATTATAAATCACTTCACAGAGGTAATGACTCTATACCCTTGCTGTTTCCTTTAGGCCCCTGGACATTGATAAGAGGTGATGTAGTTAACTGGATAATTGCTCCTCAGGAGACCAAAGGACCTTTCCATTCCTTCACTCCCCACAGCTTATCAGTTTGCAAAGAAGGGAGAAGCACACCAGCCCCAGGACCAGAGAGATGTAAATGCCATTGTGGCAGAGACTTTCTGAAGTGAGCTTCCCCCTTCCCACTTGATGCTTGGAGGTGAGCTCTGCTTGGGGTTGAGTGTCTGAGGCCATAATCTCTCAGCCCTGCCCGCAGTTTCCAGAAGGAGTCCCAACTCTCCTCCATAATTAGCCCTCTAGGCTTTTCCATAATCAGTAACCAAATCCCTAACTTTCTGAATCTGTGTGATAGAGCAAGAGGAAGCTTTTCTCAAACTTGGCAGGTGAAGAACAAAAGGAAGAAATCAGAGAATACCATGGATTCTAAAAATAGGTTTGCCATCATAATATTTTAGGTGAGTTAATCAATGCATCTATCTTCTTTACATGATCATCCATCTATAAGTTGTGTCCTTGTTTCCCTCAGAAAGGTGGTCTGAGTGTCAGTAAGACAATAATAATGAAAGATCATTATTAGCAGAAATTTGGGGATAGTTGGTCTTTGAAACCTTCTGAGAGTGCCTGAGTGACACAAAGAGTGGGGGTTACTAATATTAAATGGTTACTAAAAACTCACATAAAGTAGAGTGGTGAGGTAGATATACACAGCTGTATCCTTAAAATAAAGGGAATTTCACAAAGCTTAAGTAGGTAAAGTTGTAATGCACAGAGCACACAATTTTATCCATGTCCAGGGATGCAGTGTTCATTACACCATATTCTCTTCTTCCTGCTGATTTGCTCTGTGTCCTATTACAGTTGGCTGCAGACTAAATGATTCATTTTAACTTCTCCCAACCTGAAAAGTTCTTATCACACAAGTACTAAACTCATGGGGGATGACTGTCTTCTAAGATCTTTTTGAAGGAAGCCTGATCCCTGTCCAGCTGGGAAGACTCTGGAGGTAGAGAAGGGGAAGAATACAATAAACAAAAAGAATAGGAAAATGAAAAATGAAACAAAAGAGCATGGAGAGGCAGAGATGACAGTTGAAAACAAGGTAGGGAAGACCCCCAAGTTCAAGCATCTCTCAAGATGTGTCTCTTTTACCATCAGGTCACTTGAATGGTATAGGCAAGGAGTAGAGTGCATGGAACCAACGGGGCAGTGAGACCACTTGCAGAAATAACAGCTGCTCAACCCAAGGCAAACCTATATTTAGTTGAGTTAAAGAGTTAAGAGAGATATGTTGGGATTTTGGAAGTGAGGAGAAAACATATAAAGGGTCATAACACATTAGGGAACAGAGGTGCCCCTCAAGTCCCTCAGCCATGAGAAGTTCTGACATGCATCATTATTTCTGAAGCTCAAAATTTGGTCCTGAATTTTCGAGCCCTACATTTGAGCACAGCCCATAGCACAATTTTCCCTAAATTGATATATGCTGAGGTAAGTTGCCATCAGACCATGAGAGTTGCAAGCAATGAACTTTAAAAAAAAATTCTCTCATATTTTTATTAAAGTAAAAGTAATAAAAAAATCAATAGTTCTAAAATCCTAATACATCAGGCATTTTTATTTGCTTCTTGTCATGTTTTAGTCCTTGTCATAGTGCAGTTTTACTGACATGGTAATTTCTTCTGCACCATATTACACCCAACCTCTCCATTTTGCCTGTATATTTTCTCAGATGTTGGCAAAAATAACACTTTCTGAGGAAAGCTTTTCCTGACTTAAAAATAAACTAGGTTTCCCCCTCCAGGTCCATCCTATTATATCCTAAACTTGTCTTTTGTAGCACTTAACATAATTATAACAAGTTCATAAAGACCTCAGGGTATGTGATGATTTTATTCAAATAGTTGTGGAAGAATATGTGTTCTTTGGCCTGTGGTTAAAAGTTGCAAAGATCCCAGCTCAGTGACTGAGCATTGTCCCATGAAAGACAAGGACGCAGTTCAATTTTAGGTCAGGGGATATGCCAGGGTTGCAAGCTCAATCCCAAGTAGGGACATGCAGGAGAAAGCCAATCAATGATTCTCTATCATCATTGATGTTCCTGTCTCTCTCTCCTTCTCCCTTCCTCTCTAAAATAAATTAAATAATATATATATTTTTAAAGTTGCAGAGAAGTTTTCTGAATAGGGCCAGAATTCTGTGTTGCCAGAATCCTGTATAGTGCATGACATAAAGGAGTGCTGATTGGTTACATACAGATGTGCAGAGTAAAGAACCAAATAATAACTGGCATGTGATAATGACATCCTGTTAAGTGGAGCAGTGGCTGGGCTGAATTAAGAGTTCACATGAGAAAAGATGCACACAGGATTTCAGCAAGTGTGGAAAATGTGCATGCGCAAATATGTGAGCAGATGTGTGGTATCTGTGTGGTGGGGGTCGGGGGGGCAAAGGGATCGGTCGGTCAGTGAATGAGTTGAAAAATGCCTTCCTGTGCTCACCCAGACAGTACTCAGCTTAAAACACACCCAATTTGGGGAATTTGTTGTTGTTGTTTTTCCCTCTATTGCCTTCTTCTGCCTAGCAGAACCTTTTCTGAAAGTCCATTCCCAGTGTTGTTATTGAAGTGTACTCAGAGGTGTATCTAAGCCAAAAGAAGTACCAATGGATGAGGTATATTGTCATTGAGAACTGTAAGTCAAGAAACTGGATATTATCATGACATAAATTTTCATTAACCTTGTCTATGTACAAATCCGCCAACCGTGATTCCTATCTTCTCTTAATTGTGTCCTTTGCACATAATCTTTCCAGTTGCTTCCTAGGCCTTTCAAAACCCAGAGCAGCTGAACCTAGTATGAATCCAAGATCTATTCTTTTCTACTTTAATTTTTTAGTCACTTGCTTCAGATTCTAGCCATTGCCACTCTCAGCCTTAATATAGAAATACATTATATATATATATATATATATATATATATATATATATATATATATGTCAAATACATTTATCTGTTTTATGCACTGTGCTCTTTGTCTTATATCTATATATTCACCAGTAATATCTCTGTCACCTATTCCTGATATTAGTCTATACTTATGCTGAGACTGACTATAACTGACTGTCTCCCCAGCAGTTTTGGTCAGGTATAGGTTCACACCAAGACAAGGCAGTCACTTCTTTCTTAGCAGATCCACGGAGAACTACAATTTAGAGGAATGATTTTCTATCAGCTTTGAACTTGTTTTTTGATGGAGACTGCAACTCCCTTACTGGTGGGAAATTCCTGATGGTGGTCACCTGTCAGTCATCAAGTAATGGATATTTGTCCACCTGTATCTATGAGCTTTGTTTTCTTCTTCCCTTTCCCCAGTGTCCAGGGGTCTTCCTCCATAATAATGTTATCTCACTACTTTGTTTCTAATTTTCAAGGTAGCATTGATTTAATGGAATGAGATTTCAACATGAAGAACTCCAATAACTCTCTGGAATTCTTACCTACAACATTCATTCTGGTTGGAATCCCTGGGTTGGATGCAGAGCACATCTGGATGTCCATTCCCTTCATCCTTATGTACATTATCATCTTTCTTGGGAATGGCATCATTCTTCATGTCATCAAAACAGACATTGCCCTACACCAGCCCATGTACCTGCTTCTTGCCATGTTGGCACTGGCTGAAGTTAGTGTCTCTTCATCCACTCTGCCTACAGTACTTGGTATCTTCCTTTTTGGAACCACTGAGATTAGTTTTGATGCATGTCTCCTTCAGATGTTCTCCATCCATTCTTTTTCCATTATGGAGTCAGCTGTGTTGCTGGCCATGTCTGTCGACCGATTTGTGGCCATCTACAGCCCACTGCGCTATACGGCCATCCTAACCCTGCCCCGCATCTTTGGCACAGGAGCTGCCATTGGGCTGAAAAGCATTATGCTCATGGCCCCATTGCCCATGCTCTTACGGCGCCTGCCTTTCTGTGGTCACAATATCCTCTCCCATTCCTATTGCCTTCATCCAAATCTCATCCATTTACCTTGCGGGGACATTTCTATCAATAATATCTATGGGCTTTTCATTGTTACCTCCACTTTTGGGCTGGATTTGTTACTCATTGTGGTCTCCTATGGGCTTATACTCCACACTGTACTGAATATTGCCACTAGGAAGGAGCGTAAGAAAGCACTGAACACATGTTGTTCACATGTCTGTGCTGTGCTAGCTTATTATGTGCCTATGATTGGCTTGTCAATGGTGCACCGTTTTGGTCACCATGTATCCCCTTTGCTGCATGCTATGATGGCCAATGCTTACCTATTCTTCCCACCCGTTGTCAACCCCATTGTGTATAGCATTAAGACCAAGGAAATCCGCTGTGGCATTGTCCGAATGCTATCAGAGAAGAGATCCAGAGTTTAGACAAAGGACAAAGTAGGGAGGAACCTTTTTTCTATAACCATAAGTGGTCCTAGATTGCACATTATGCAAATGGTGTTAACTTAAAATAGGGTGTCTAATAGGAGGTTCTCCATAATCTAGCTGAACTGGAGTAGGGGTGAAAATGGATTTGGATTATGTGTAAAAGGACAGCATAAAGAATTTATATTATTTTAAAAACATTTTTGTGACAAGAGGTTTTCTAGTACTTTGCATGTTTGGAGCAGAAATGCAAGAAAGGTTGTTCATGGAAACATAGCCCTCCCCATAAAGAAAAGTAGTCAGGAGCTGGAAGGTGTCTGAAAAATCTATTGATTCCTGTTTTCTGGCAAAAGAGGAATTGAAATGAATTGCATTCTTTTGAATTGTTAGTAGGACACACTAGTTAGATCAAAGGAATCTTCCAATACTGGCTCTGATGTGACATTCACCCAACCCCACCAAGATTCCAAATTGATAGTCCCAAAGGTTACAAATCTTGTTCACTATGCAAAATTCTGAAGTTATCCCACCAGATTGCAAAATATTTTAGAGGCCAGTATTCCTTTATGGATATTAACATTTTCTATCTGATTAGATATTCTTTTACAGATGTTAGAAATAATGTAAAAAATTACATTTATATTTTCAGGGAAAGAAACTAAGACTTTTGAGATGCAAATATATACTAGGTGCTTTATTATTTCAATCTCCACAACAACCCTATGTGGTAGTATTAATACAATTATGATTATCTTTCAGATGAAAAGCTGATCTTTAGATTCAGTAATCAACCTGATCAAACATACACATCCAAGAGCTGGCAATGGAATCTATTTGTGTCAAACTCTATAGTCTAAGCTATTAATCTCTAAACTATATTGTCAACTGAGTAAGAACTACAATTCCATGGATCCTTTTTCCTAGTGAGTCAAGAAGAATTAATTGAATATGCTCAGTGGATCAGGTTCAAATCTAGGCCCTAGAGATAAAATGGTGGTCAAAAAGACAATGTCCTTTTCTTTCCTCATAAAACTTAGAAATATTTTTTTCTAGATCCATTCTTTTCAATCCTTATCACTCTATTTTCCTAAGGTCTAGTCTTAGAGACAACCTCAGAATCTGAAAAAAATCCTAGGAAATCACACAATGATTTGTCTAGAGGTCTCTAAGTGTTTATGAAATTCAATAATGAGCATAATCCAATATGACTTTATAGAACAGTATGAAGTTTGATTCCTTCTTTTTCTCCCATTACATTTACATCCTAACTTAAAATTTAGATGTTTTGAAACTACCTTGATCCTTTACTTCCTCAATAGGATAACATGATAAGCCATTCTATTCAGAGAGTTATGAAGCTAAATTATTAATTAGAATCTGAGAAAAATGCATGAAATTATAGGCATTCCCATATACAAGGGTATATGACTTTATTCTAGACCAATCCTCCTACCAAGAACAATTAGAAAAGTTAGAGAAGAATGTTGTAAATGAATTCAGAGAGCATTCAGTGCAACAAGGATATAAAGATTCCAAAGATGAGGGAAACAGAAAAGTGAGCCTGATATTTTGTACTACTTTCCCACTTCAGGAACTTGTTAATTTAAAAGTAATAGCTGGGCCCTAGCTGGTTTGGCTCACTGGATAGAGCATCAGCCTGTGGACCAAAGGATCCTGCGTTCATTTCTGGTCAAGGATACATTTACTGGTTGTGGGTCTCTCATTGATGTTTCTATCTAACTCTCCTTCTCCCTTCCTCTCTGAAGTCAATAAAAATAAAAAATTAAAGTAATAGCTGGTAAAATGAGAAGAGCTTACAGAAAATGCTGGAGTGAAGAAAAACAAAATTGGAACACAAAGATCCTCCTGGATGGGGAAACTGGTAAATTCTTAGGCATTTACTTGGACTCCAGAAAAGTTACATCTTGAAATAAGTGAAAATTAGAAATAAACTAGCCTAGTAGAGTTTTGTGTATTTTATTTATTTTTTAAATATATATTTTTATTGTTTAAAGTATTACAAATAGTAGTACATATGTCTCCTTTTTTTTTTCTATTGACCTCCCTCCGGCCTTCCCCACCCCCCAGTACATGCCCTCACCTGTCCCCCTGGCCCCCCCTGCAATGTCCTCTATCCAGTGGCTATGCTTACATACATGTATACAAGTCCTTCGGTTGATCTTTTACAGCCCCTTCCCCCGCAACCTCCCCTGCCTTCCCATTGTAGCATGACAGCCTGTTCATTGCTTCTTTGCCTCTGTATCTGCCCCCCCACCCATTCTGATTTTTTTCTTTAAAAACATCTTGCCTTTGTAGGCTAGAAATAAACTTATAAGAACAAAAAATGTTTGAGTCCTAATTTCAATGTCCAATAGTTATGAGCCCCAGTTTCAATGTCAAACAGCTCCTTATATGTACATGTCATCAATGATATCTGGAGGGTGGAAAAATGGTGGCAATGCCAGTCCAACCCTCTCTGGTTTGGTCCTAGGCACCCTATAGTGAAGAACAGCTGCTGACTGCTAGCATGGCAAGACGTAGTCAGCATCTTCTATCTCTGGACTGTTTTTCCTCTTGTCTTTGTGGCTAGAGCAGACCTGTCAGTTTCTCTCTGTTGCAGGAGTCCACTTGGTGTTGGAGTTGTTTTCTGAAAGTATAAAAACATATTCTCGACCAAGAGTTAATAAAGGAATCTTTTCTATAAAATTGATTTGGGGTCCTTTTTATTTTTGCCCAAACAATTTTCCTTTGGCTTATTTTGACACCATGTGTGTTTTTCATGGGTGTCTTGCTATTAGTATTACAAATGAAAATTAATTTTCTAAACTAAAAATTTTCTAGATGTAATCTACTTACTGGATATTTTTCCTTGCATGATATTATCCTACTATTCCCCCCATTTTTTTTTTTGATTAATGGAGAATTTTGTAAAAATTTTAATGCAATCTTGATAACTTCAAATTTTAATTTTTTGCACATAAATATGCCTGTTTTATGTTCATTGCATGTTAAGCAATTTACCATGAAATGAACTACCAATAGAAATTTTAGTTAATACTTTAGAAACAGCTTTTTGCCCAGTACACTTAAATTTTCTTGGATATTCACTTATTTCAATTTGCCAATTTAAATTAATCTAAATGCTTGATTACTCTTTTACTGTCAAATTTAATACTCTACCAACAGTTTTAGATTACCCTGTAAATATTAGTGGAAAGGTTTATTTACATTCTTGAGTAGGCACTGAGCATTCCTAGTGCTAGGCTAAATTTAGATATAGGGCAACTGCTGTCAGCAAGTTTCTGTCTGTTACCTGGGTCCTGATCTGAGCTTGGCCATGTCTCTGTCTGTTACCTGGGTCCCGATCTGTGCTAAGCATGGGAAACGAAGTAGCCATGGGGACAGGAGACCGCCCTCAGAAGGGGTGAGGGTTCAGGCCCTTGCAAGGTTGAGGGGGTGAGGGTCTGTGCCCCACCTCTGTTGACCCCCAAGTTCTCTTCTGATGGCCCCTCTGCGACTGTGCCTGTCTTAGGTTGTTCCTTCCCTGAGGAATCTTACAGGTCTCTGGCTAACCAGTCATCCTCCAGGGCCAAACAGGGTGTTGTGAGGTTCAGTTCTGTCTCCATGGTAGCTTATGTCCTCGTGGTCTCCACGCCCAGCATCTGCCTTGGGATCCCTTCACCTGCTGGCCAGAGCCCTGGCACTCATCACTTATCTCGGGGAATTCAGGTTCCTTCTCCAGGGAGGGCCCAGCTCACACCATTTGGCAAGAGACAGATCCATTATAAACACAAAAGTATATTAAAAATAAACTAGCCTTAAATAGTTTTGTGTTTTTTAAAAACTCACTATCTAATTTTAATATTCTGTAAGAATTAGGTAAGCAACTATCTCAGTTTTTGCCAGGATTTTATCACTTTATCTCAGAAAGTACCATATCCTAAAAAATTTCTCAGCCACAAGCTGAGGTTGTTGATCATTTTAATCAGAAATAAAATTAAATACTCTAAGTAGAAAGATATTAATCAGCACCTCAGATTATCCTTATAATTTTTCATGACAGTCATTGAAATAAAACCAGACATGCAAAATATAAGAATTGGAAAAATCAGGAGAAAAAAAGAAGAGGTGAAAAGATTAGATCCATAAAAGATCCAACTATTAGAGTTAACATACCCAGACATTAAAATAATTTTGATTAATATTGCCTAGAACATAAATTGTAAGGTGTAAATTTTAAACAATAAGTGAAAACTGAATAAAATAATATAAAAATACCAGAATTAAAAAATAAAATTAAATTAATTTTAATAAAATTAAAAGCCAAATGGATAGATTGAATAATATTAAACACAACTGAAAAGATAATCAAAATATTGGAAAATAATTTAGAGTATATCCAGGATATATAGATGTGTAAAGATAAGGCATAATGAAAATAATAAAAATAAAATATCCTTAAAGGACATATAGTATTTGCTGGGAAGGTCAAGAAAAATATACTGGGGCAAAAGTGATATTTGAATATAATAACATAAACATTTTCAAAACTGATATAAAATGTAAAACAAAGATTTAAGAAGGACAAGATGTTATTTACAGTTTAAATATTATGAAATTTATATTTTAATGTGTTTTTGAAAATATTAGTCACAGAGTTGAATTTTTCTATTCAAAAATATTCACTTTAGTCACTATCTTAATAATTCTGTTCCTTCACCAAAGTCAACAAACATATTTTGTTCATTGTATTTCTTCTTAGGAAAGCATTTATACATAAACAAAAAATTATCTACATTTATACTTTTCTTAGTGAAAACTATGCACTGTTCTTTGTTTGATTTTTAATATACACATATATCTTTGAGATAATTCATAACCAAATGTAATATAATACTACATTCCCAACATGAAGAGCATCATAATTTATTTTTACATATACATAATATTCCCTTTTTCTATCCTGGTACATTGTATCTTGCCATAATTTGCTTACCAGTTCCCAGTTGATGAATCTAGTTTGTTTGCATTTTTTGTGTTTTTATAAATAATATTATAGTAAATAATCTTGTAAATAAAGCCAATTTGCACACATGTAAATGCATTTGTAAACTACATTTTTAAAAGTGGAATTGCTGAGTAAATAATTTTTATAGTTATAATTTTTATAAGTACAATATTGTCATGTAAGTCAGACATTAACTAAAATTAGCAATTGTAAAAGTACTTCTTTCATCATATCTTATCAACAAGTCTGTTTTAACATTTTTTTAAATTTGGGTAAAATAATAAATAAAAACCTATCTCAATTTTACTTCAATTACTTTCTACTTTAAGTGAGAGTGAACAGCATTTCATAAGATCAAGGAATATTTTTATCTCCATTTATTATACCAGAGGCGAGCATTTTTGTTTTTGCAAAGGACAAGGCAGCAAATATTTTAGGTTTTGTGGGCCATTCAGCTTCTTTCAAAGCTATTTAATTATGTTCTTGTAGTGTAGAGGCAGCCATAACAACATGTAAATAAAGAAATATGAGTGTATTGCAATAAAACTTTTTATATGGACAGTAAATTTTGAATTTAATATAATTATCATGGTCACAAAATATTGCTTTTAAAAATATATCTTTATTGATTTCAAAGAGGAAGGGAGAGGGAGAGAGAGTGAAACATCAATAATGAGAGAGAATCATTAATCGCCTGCCTCCTACACACACCCCACGGAGCTTGAGCTGCAACCCAGCCATGTGCCCTAACCAGGAACCTTCTGGTTAATAAATCAATGCCCAACCACTGAGCCAAACTGGTGGAGCTGCATTTTGTTTTTATTCAATCATTTAAAAATGTAAAAACAATTCTTATCTTGTAAGGCATTCAAAAACACATACATTTAATATTCCATTTCCTTAGACAGGGTCTATACTCTTGCTAAAGACAGTAATAAAATTAATTTCCCAGTCCACCACCATCTTCTCTCTACTACCTTATTTTTAAAATATTTTATTAGGAAAATATTCAAATATGAATAGAATAGAGAATATTAAAAAGAAATTCCATGTACTCTTTCTTCAACCTTAACTTAAAGAATTATCAATATTTTTCAACTTTGACATTTTACTTTTATTCTAGTGAATATAGTGTTTAACTCAATGCTTTATTTTTCTATTTTAAATTATGTCTTTTAAACCCTAACTACAAAAGATGGAGTAATCATATACTTAATGCTACACTCTAAATGTAATATAATACTACATTCCCAACCAGATTGTGTCCTTTACCTAACTTCTACATTTTCAAGGTTTATAACTTTATAATCAAAATCTTCCTTTTGAAACAGTGGGGATTATATAGCGGTGGATACTTCTTGGAGCCAAACTAGGTGCTAAAATACAGGTAAACCAGATATGGGATGAAGACAAGCCTTGCTTGTGGAGACACTGTGCAATGGGTGGTTGAAACCAAAAGAAATTTTCACAGTTAACACCCAAACAGCGGCTGATTTCCACTGTCCAGAGGGAAGTTTAATCAAAATAAAGTCCCACATAAAAGCCTAGGCTTTTTTGTCTCTTGATGGCACTCATCACAACCCCTTCTTGCCTGAGTAGAGATACGGCCTTCCTGGGAAATAAGTAAAGGACAATGTATGCTGAGGTTAATAATGTAAGACACTAAAAGAGGAAATCCTATTTTCCCTATAAGAGGGAATCTCATTTTGCCTTTTGACTTTTGAATCTTTCAAGTGATCTGTGATAGTTTCCCCCAAGTCTTCAAGCTATATCAAACCTGAGTTTGGTCATATTTAAAATGACATTAAAGGGTAACTGTTCCAACATAATAGTCTTTCTCAAAGCCACAAGAAGCCACTGTACGAAGCAAAAGGGAACTAATAAATACTGAGAAAAATATCTACCAGAAAACGAGCTGTCTTTCCCATGTCATCTAACAAAAGTGTCACATCCCCACAAGTCAGCTAGCTCAATTATTGGTAATGCTTAGCACTCAGTAAATGTTAGAAGTGCTGTTATTTTTCCTGGTTCTGTCCGTTGGGGCCTCAGGTCTCAGAGCACAATCTCTACATTGCTGCAAGATTTCTATAAGAGCCAGAGGCTTCCCTGCCCACCTCCTGCATTCCATCCTGAGATATTCTGGACCATATGCAGCATTCAGCTGCAGAGAATAGAATAAAGCAAGAGAGAACATTGAAAGAAAAGGTAAGGCTGGACTGCTCCTTGGATTATGAGTAATTAGGGGAGGGGGACATCTGGGAAATGAGAACAGAGTGTGCTCCATAGAGACAGGGAGAGAATGCAACCAACCAATGTCAGAGATATCTTGATAGGAGATTGGATGGATATAGGTAGGGAACATGAAATGAATTAATTCATCAAAAAATGCATCACTGTCCTCCAACTAAGTTCAAAAAGTAGCCCTGATGCCATTGTTCTCATTTACACTGAACCTGTGGTCCTCAAAAATGAAGAGTTTTCAATATGTGTTGGTAAGCATCAGCAGATCATCTATCAATAACCCCTGCTCTGAAATTGGCCTTTTCTGGCTGTATCCCCTCTATTCTTATTTTTACTTGTCCTTCTCTCTGCCCTGCAAATGGCTCAACAAATTTCAGAAAAAGGTAAGTTTAAGGAAAGCATAAAAGCATCTAATGAAAAATGAACAGAAGCGAGAAAGAGAGAGAGAGAGAGAGAGAGAGAGAGAGAGAGAGAGAGAGAGAGAAAGAAAGAGAGAGAGAGGAGGGGGGGAGGATCGCATTCATATAACTTTCATTATAGAACATTGTAATGATTGTTCTATTTTATTACAGTGGTAGCTCGAGATATGAGTTTAATTTGTTCCGTAACCTTGAGGCGTGGGAAACTATGAGACGCTTGAGTTGCGGTAAACTGGTGGGCCGTGTGCAGCCAGCAGATCCGCGCAATTACTCCTATCTCAAATGTTGCTCGTATTTCAAAGAAAAAATCGCTTGCTCGACGGCTCGTATCTCAAAAATTTTGTATGTTAGGGCACTCATATCTCGAGGTACCACTGTATTAGTCATTGGCATTCATCTCTGACTGGGCCTAATTTATAAATTAATCTTTATCATAAATGTGTATATATAAAAAATAGTATAAAAGGGTTTGATACTATCTGTGGTTTCAGACATCCATTGGGGGTCTTAAGTATCCCTCAAGGATAAGTGAGGATCTACTATACCACATGCATGAAAAAAATTGTGCCTATTATCAAAATAAAAAATAATATAGGGATCCAAATTATGATCAAAAGTTTCTGAATCAGAGCAAGAATGCAATAAAGAATGAAATGTTAAATAGTCCCAAGCTAGATGGCCTCTTGTAGCAATCATGTAGGTATCATTTTCTAGAGACATGAGTAAGATCTGCCTTACACAGTGCTTGGATGGGCACCACCACCATTTTTTTCTAGTATGTTCTTCCTTTTATGCTTTTGCAAATGACCAAACATCACTTTGATTAGCATATTCTTTATTTCCAAAGTCTTAATAGCTCCGATACCTTAATATGGTCCCCTAACACTCAGTACTAAGTTTTAAAAACCTTTGCATTAGCCTCTCATATTTTGATTTATAGTTTAAGTAGTAAAAGATATACACATTCCTATTATTTACTATTTTACCTGTAATTATTCAATGGCCTCTGAATTTTCTCTATAATCCCATTATGCTTCATTTCTGAATGTTTGCACATGTTTCCTTCCCTTGATCAGATTTTCTAGGGGGTTTCAAATTATATTGATTCTTTCAAAGAAATAATTTTTGAATGTTTTTACCCTTTTTATGTTTGTCTAATTCAAATTAAATGTTCATTTTATCTTTTTTTCATTTTTTTTAAAAAACTTCATCTTGTATATTTTATAAATTCTTGAGTTTAATAATTTTTTAGCAATTCTTAGTTTGGCACTTATGGACATTTTAGGGGGAATATGCTTCTACTTAATGAATAATAACCCATTAACCATTTTGTGTATTTCTGATAAGAAAGTCCACAGCTTCCCTCTCAGAACATTTTAAAAATTAATAATCATTTATTTAGTAAAGCTATATTTATTATTTTACTTAAAGAATAAAAACCTATATTTATTTCCTATGGGACAGTAAAGCCCTCTTCTTTAGAACATACAATCTACAGAAATTGTCTCCAAATTTTCAAATTAATTCACTACTCAGTCTACTTTAGTTTAGCTTATTCTCCTATGATTCTACTGAAGTTTCTTCCTAAAAGGTTGCTACCTACATTAAAGCCTTAAATTGAATAGACACTTTTCAGTATTTGTATTATTTAATATCTGAGAAGCACTAAACTCTGGTAACAACATCCTTTATTTGTTTTGCTTCTATGACTGCTATTTTCTTTTTTTTTTCACTCACTTCTCTGTTTTCTTTGTGTCTTCTTCTACAGCTATCAAACTGCTAAATTTTACATTTTTTTATAAAGCTGAGGTAAGTTTCTTTTTATTCTCACTCTAAATTCTTGCCTACATTAACATATCATCTCCTACCTTCTCAGCTACCATCAGTATGCCATGGTCTCCCCTATGTCCAGCAGGCTTCTTCTTTGTCTTGGATGTCATATCTATTTGTTTAGTTTTCATTTATCTAGGATAGCTGCTATGACCATCAAATTCAATTGTACAAACTGAACCTATGATCTTTTTTTCCCCAAATCTGCTTCTACTTCAATACTCCAGGTAAAAGCAAGTGTTACTATTTTCTATGTAAGCAGCAAAACTGTAAGCAGCATACATTGGATATGGAATAGATTCTGTATAAGAAGGTCCTAATGTAAAAGAAGAAGAGTCTTCAGTTCTGTGTGTTAGTGCTCTGGCTAACTGGATCCTGGATTGAACAGATAAAGGATCTATGATATTATCACACTGATGGAATTCTTATTACAGAACACTGATTCTGCTTTTACATTCATCAATCATGTCTGAGGTGACTAACACCACCAAAGGCCCCTTTTACTTCATACTCACGGGCATCCCTGGGTTTGAGGCATCCCACATCTGGATCTCCATCCCCTTCTGCTGTCTCTACACCATCTCCATCATGGGCAACACCACCATTCTCAATGTCATCCGCACAGAGCCATCCCTCCACCAGCCCATGTACCTATTTCTTGCCATGTTGGCCCTGACTGATCTGGGTCTCACCCTCACCACCTTGCCCACAGTTATGCAGGTCCTCTGGTTCAATATTCGTAAGATCAGCTTTGAATCTTGTTTTGCCCAGTTTTTCTTCCTCCATGGATTCTCCTTTATGGAATCTTCTGTGTTGCTGGCCATGTCCTTTGACCGCTATGTGGCCATCTGCCGCCCCCTCCATTATGCCACCATCCTCACCAGTGAAGTAATCAGCAAGATTGGGTTAGCCATCATTTGCCGCTGTGTTCTGGCTGTTCTTCCCTCCCTTTTCCTGCTCAAGCGCCTGCCCTTCTGCCACTCGCATCTTCTCTCTCACTCCTACTGCCTCCACCAGGACATGATTCGCCTGGTCTGTGGTGACATCCGGTTCAACAGCTGGTATGGATTTGCACTAGTTTTGCTCATTATTGTGATGGATCCTCTGCTCATTGTGCTCTCCTATGCAGTGATTCTGAAAAATGTCTTGGGAGTAGCCACATGGACAGAGCGGCTCCGGGCTCTCAATAACTGTCTATCTCACATTCTGGCTGTCCTGGTTCTCTACGTTCCCATGGTTGGTGTATCTATGACCCACCGCTTTGCCAAACATGCCTCTCCACTGGTCCATGTTATTATGGCCAATATGTACCTGTTGGCACCTCCTGTGATAAACCCTATCATCTACAGTGTAAAGACTAAGCAGATCCGTCAGAGAATGTTCCATTTACTCTTCCAGAGCAAAGTGCACTAACTATTCGAATTTAAGTTTACAGAAATAGTTTTATATAAATGCATGGAGTCCAGAGCAGGAATACTATCATCAAAACTGTAAACAGCCGAGAACGGTTTGGCTCAGTGGATAGAGCGTCGGCCTGTGGACTGAAAGGTCTTGGGTTCAATTCCAGTCGGGGGCATGTACCTTGCTTGCGGGCACATCTCCAGTGTGGGGTGTGCAGGAGGCGGCTGATCGATGTTTCTCTCTCATTGATGTTTCTGACTTTCTATCCCTCTCCCTTCTTCTCTGTGAAAAAATCAATAAAATATATTTTTAAAAAAACTGTAAACAGCATACATTGGATATGGAATAGCTTCTGTATAAGAAGGTCTTAATGTAAAACAAAATAAATCATTTTTCTTTGACTAGAAATTAAACGACCTAAAGTTTCTTATACTCTATTTATTCTTCAATAGCCACCAGACTTTGAAAAAATTTTTAAAATATACACAATCCCTGTTCTAATAATAACAGAGATGTTGTTATTAAGATGTGGTAAAGTGTAAAATTCTAAATTTAAAGCTCTGGTTACTGTATAAAGATATATATAGAGGCTGTAACTTGTTCACACTTGTAAAATTTCTCAAGCAGATGTCAGATTTTAATTTAAAATAGGTACTCTTGGAATCTCAATCTGCAATAATGAAAGAGAACCTTCATAAGCTAGGATGTCAAATAAAAAAAAGAAAGACCATTGTGGACATTAGTGCTACTTGGGGGGAAAATAAAACACCAAACATCGAAGACAAGTGAAAATAGCTTGGGGGTTTTGGGAAACTATTGAACTAACATTCACTGCAAATTTCAATTAAACTCAAGGGTAGAATTATGATTCACAGAAATGGAAACTATTGCTGAAAGATGGTAGATGGAGGTAAAAGTTATGAGATGGACAATGTCTGAAATATAAACATCAAATGAGCTTGAATGTTGAGTGTGTATATGTAGAAACAACTATAATTTGATTATGACTAGACTTGCTTTCTGAACTGACTCAAATTGTACTCCTATCTTGTGAGCCTTTAATTAGTCATCATGACTTGTGGATAAGTGAGCTGATAGAGTTGTTTAAATTTTCATAGTCGTAACTTCTTTTATTGTAAAATGTACACAATTATGCCTCCATAACTGGTATTAATGACATTACATAGAAAACACTCTAAACTGCCTTAAATGTGAATGAATGCTTTTGCTAAAGGAACATGAAGTGATGAGGAGGAAGTGTTCTCAGTTAAAGTGTAAATAGTATCAGACAAGGGTGAAGAATGATGATTGTGGAAAGAAGTTTTTAATGTAAATAAAGAACGAACACTCTTTGGAATATAGAGAGTTCCAAATAAAAATTATTTTCTTTCATTCACTAATCCCATTCAGTGATATTTTCAATTTGTTATCTGCAAGTATGTATATATACATGAAGTGATGAGGAGAGGGGGGTCTAGGGATTCCCACTAACCCACCTGGTAGATTGAGGATATCTCCTGTGTTACAATTCTCACCTCTCACTTCTCAGACACCCTAAACAAGATTATACACATTGCTCTCAATAACAGAAACAATCCAGAAATAAAGAGAATTAAGTCTCAGAACTACACGTAGATTAATAATCCTATAGAAAAACACTAATCTTTTAAGAGTTTATAATACATTTTTAAACAAGTGTCTCACCACATGTTTAAGTGTTTCTCAGAATATTAATGAGATTTCATCAATAGAGTCAGGGCCACAAACTTACATTTCAAGGGGGATACTCAAAACTTGAATTGGTCTTAGAGAACAAGTCACATGGGTTATCCAGGGCCAGTGACCTATCTCCCAAGTAATAAAATCAGATTCAATAGCTCATCCTAAATTATGTATTTTTAAAACTAAGTTTATTAAAATTGTGTCTTTTCCTCACTATATAATTTAATTTTATTGTGGGTCAAAGAACAGATACACTAAAGTAACAATAATCTGCTGCTGAATAAAATATGCTGTTGTCACAAAAATAAAAGCATTAAAATATATAATTATTGCATTTCTCATGGCCCTGACTTTCTCTTTTTTCAAAAGAGATTAATCATAAAAGATTTAGCCCCGCCAGTGTGGCTCAACATTTGAGCATCACCCCAGGAACCAAGCAGTCACCTCGTCAGGGCACATACCCAGGTTATGAGCTTGATCTCCAGTAGCAGGCATGCAGGAGGCAGCTGATCAATGATGTTTCTCTTTCATCGATGTTTCTATTGCTATATCCTTCTCCCTTCCTCTTTCTCTAAAAATCAATAGAAACATTATAAAAAATCATAATAGACTTAGAAAACAACAAACTTTCAAACAATATGGGATGTCCCTCCTCATTATTTATATACTGCTAGTGGAACTATGTTCTTATTGTTGTTGTTGAGTAGGTAAGCAAGCACTGATAACTGGTATGACACAACTTAAAGTGTTATGTCATGACAATAACCACAGGAGAGAGAAACATATAAAATGTAAAAACTAAGAGTATTAGTCTCAGAAATGTAAGTGAACTTTTTTATTGTTACACAGTTAGCAAGTGGCATAATTTTCAAGAGTCACCCTGGGCCTTTGTTTTCTTCCTTTATCTTTTTTTGTAGCAGTCTCCTTGACGCTCCCAACATTGATTACCTTATATGTATAGATAACTCCCAAATCTTTATCCAAAGATTAAAATTCTTTATTAATCTCCAGAATTATATACATATATAAATATTATATATAAATACCAGTGTCCCAATGTACAGATTTGTGCACATCGAAAAGAAATTAATTAGAAGAGATATTTTAATATAGCTATTTGCCTCTTGTTATTGAAAAGAAAATAGGATTATACCAAGTATCCTATCTAGCTTCTCCAAGACTTCTGTGAGGATCGAATGAGATATGGTATGTGAAAATGCTTCACAAACATTTGTTTAAACTGTAAAATGTTTGCACCTGTCTATAAAGCAAGTTGTATTCCTGGGCTGAAGAAATTCCAAGGATGCTAGTCACTAGAGAGAGGAAGCCAGGTATGCATACTTGATGTCATTACTCAGTGCCCACAGACACTGTTTCTGGGCTGAGCTGAGCTGTGTGAGGCATTTTACACCATGGGGTCTTAGCAGTGTTGGCTGAAATTTGGTGGGCTGTTGCTCCAGGGTAGTGGTGGGGCCTGTGTCCCACTTAGGGGATGCCAAGTGTTGGTTTGTCTGGTGCCAGGTCATGGTGCCATTTATTTTTAAATGGGCAGTGCACCTCTTGGCAGTTTCTGCTTTGAGCATCTTACCCCTAGTGGTCAGTGCAAGTCATAGCTACTGACCAGATAGTTAGACAGTCAGATGGACACTTAAGCTTTTATATATATAACACAAATATATATACCAATATATGTATAGTAAATATTGTATGCATATAAATATCCTATATAATAAGAAGGTAATATGCAAATTAACCCTCACAAGATGGCTGTTTATGAGGGGGTTAGTGAGAAATGACAAAATGACTGAATAGCAGGCTGTATGGGGTGACCAGGCAAGTGGGGGGACATTTGGGGGTGACCAGGCCAGCAGAGGGAATATTGGGGGTGGCTAGGCCAGTGGAGGGGGGTGCAGTTGGGGGCACCTAGGCCAGTAGAGGGGGGAAATTAGGCTAGCAGGGGGCAGTTAGGAGCAACCAGGCCAGCAGGGAGAGGGCAGTTGGGGGTGACCTGGCTGGCATTGGGGTCAGTTAGGGGCAATCAAATCAGCAGAGGGGGCAGTTAGAGGCGATCAGGTAGGCACACACAGGCAGTGAGGGGTGATCAAGCTGGCAAGGGGGACAGTTAGGGGTGACCAGGCAGGAAGTCTGGTGAGCGATTAAGAGCCATTGGTCCAGGATTGTGAGAGGGATGTTCAACTGTCGGTTTAGGCCCGATCCCAGGGATGGGGCCTAAACCGGCAGTTGGACATCCCTAAGGAGTTCCCAGATTGGAGAGGGTGAAGGCTGGGCTGAGAGAACACCCCTCCCCCATCCCATGTACAAATTTCATGCACTGGGCCTCTAGTATAAATAATATTGACCACTTAGTCTTTTTCTAATTTTTTATTATTTTGCTATATAAGTCAAATTAACTATTTTTAGGATAAAGTTTTAGTCTCATTTAAAATCATTTCCTCATCATTTCATTCCAGAATTTAATTTTATGACTCAAAGTGTGTGAATAATCTCATATGGTAATTGTGCTAAAATTGTTTTTCAGAAATTATTATGCAAATTTACTTCCTTAGGAAAGTACAAACACTCCTCATTATTCTGGCCTTTTCTGCACAGCATAATGTTGTAAAAAGAAAGCCTCTGCTATTTTGAAAGGGTTAAAACATTGTTTATATTATTTGTTTTTTTATTATTGCATTTTTGGGTAAAGTGGTTTTGTAATACGTATTATATTGAAATATGCTTGCTTATAATTGTATTTCCCAGTTGTTATGAATTTTGTTATAGTCCTTCCTGTTAATCTATTGTGCTACTAGCAACGATAAATATTAATACATTTACTTTTTTATATTTAGGATATCAATTCTTTCTGTAACATGTTTTCATAAATGGTTTTGAAAGTTTATTTTAAATTTCTCCATTTTTTATTACATAGAAAAAATATAATTTTTTGTTATTCCATCTACTCATCTTTTCATCTGTGATGTGTTTCTATTGCTGCTATGTTTAGATAATCCTCCGCAATGAAAAATTAATATGCTTATAATGTTTTCTCTAACTTTTGTTAGTGATTACATTAAATTACTTTATCCAGTTGAAATATAATTTTGTGGAATCCAATTTTGTGACATAGGTAAACACCTACACTGCTGCCTCGCACAACAATTTCAAAACTACAACTAAAAGACAGAACGGACATCATCCAGAACCACAGGAAAGCTAGCTGAGTGGAAGTTCTACATCTAGAGGGAAGGAGAGGGGCTCACGAAGACCCAGAGTAGCTGCAAAAACCTGAGGTACAGAGACGTGCGTGTTGAGAGAGTGGGTGCCGGAATACCTGGCTGGTTTTCTCTGGCAGGAGGGAAACGGAGACTCTCAAAGACATTGAACCCCTTATCTTACAACACTAAACCCCAGATCCAGCCAAAACTCTTATGGAGGGAGTTTGGACTGTGAAAAGGGAGAGGTACACAGAAATTTAGGGGAGTTGCAAAAGATCAGAGGCCTGATGGCATGCATGGCACTGTGCAGAGGACAGATTGCTGATTGGGCCGAGGGCTTTCCGGATTGCGCGGGAGACAGACCCTCCCAACTGTGCCACTTCTGAGTCCACTAAGCCCCTGTTTCAGGTGAAGCCCTAAGGATTTAGACTCGTATGGTCCTGGAGCGTGGGGAAGCTGGAGGGGCAGCAGCCTAGAGGCACTGCAGGCACGAGCGCACAAGGACTGCTCCAGCGATTATCCAGTCAGGTGAGACTCAGGGGCCGTGGCAGATGGGGCCGACTGGAAGGCAAGATGGTCCCTTAAGCCCTGAGACTACACCCATCCCAAGCTCAACAGAGAGGCTTCTTTGGTTTTGCAAGTCTGGTATCATAAGGCTGAATCTAACACAGTTCTCCCGGCATAGTGAAAATGCCGAGACAAGGGAAGGGATCACAAACAAAAGAAATGGAGGAAAAAAAACGACTGGATATAGAGTTCAAAACCACGCTTATAAGGTTTTTGAAGAATATGCTAGAAAAGTTGGATAAAGTTAGCAAGAGCCAAGAGGAGATGGAAAGGGACCAACTAGAGATGCAAAAGATCCAACTAGAGATGGAAAAGGTCCAAATAGAGATAAAAAAGGACCAACTAGAAATTAAACATACACTGACTGAAATAAAAAATATTATACAGAGTCCTAACAGCAGACTAGAGGAAGGCAAGAATCCAGTCAAAAATTTGGAATATAAAGAAGCAGAAAACATTCAACTGGAAAAGCAAGAGAAAATAATCCAAAAATGTGAAGATAATGTAAGGAGCCTCTGGGACAGCTTCAAACGTACCAACATCAGAATTGTGGGGGTGCCAGAAGAAGAGAGCAAGATACTGAAAACCTATTTAAAGAAATAATGACTGAAAACTTCCCACATCTGGTAAAAGAAATAGACTTATAAGTCCAGGAAGCACACAAAACCCCATATAAAAGGAATCCAAAGAGGACCACACCAAGACACACCATAATTAAAATATCAAGAGCAAAAGACAAAAAGAGAATATTAAAAGCAGCAAGAGAAAAACAGTTCACTACCTACAAGGGAGCACCCATACGACTGTCAGCTGATTTCTCAACAGAAACGATGCAGGCCAGATGGCAGTGGCAAGAAATATTCAACGTGATGAATAGCAAGAACCTACAACCAAGAATACTCTATCCAGCAAAGCTATCATTCAGAATTGAAAGGCAGATAAAGAGCTTCACAGAGAAGAAAAAGCTAAAGGAGTTCATCAACTCCAAACCAGTATTATATGAAATGCTGAAAGGTACTCTTTAAGAAGAGGAAGAAGAAAAAGGTAAAAGCCAAAAAATTATGAACAACAAATACATATCTATCAACAAGTGAATCTAAAAATTAAGTGAATTAAAAATTTGATCAACAGAATAAACTGGTGAACATAATAGAACCAGGAGCACAGAAAGGGAGTGGACTGATAATTCTCAGCGGGAAAGGGGTGAGGGATGTACACAGAGAGACTGGACAAAAATCATACACCTATGGATGAGATCAATGGGAGGGAGTTAAGGGCAGAGGGAAGGGTGGGAGCTGGGTGGAGGGGTACTATGGAGGGGAAAAAAGAGAAATGTAATAATCTGAATAATAAAGATTTAATTTAAAAAAAAAGAAAAAAGAAATAACAAAAAGAAAAAAAAAGAAATATAATTTTGTGTATATCATTAAGTGAGCCACTGAATAACTAACAGTCTTTTCTTTCTAGTTCAGTGTTGAAATGGCTATCGATATTTACTTATTGTATCAATATATGAGCCTCACTGCAAGGTGATTGCTTCTTGAAAGTGGTGCATGACATTCCCTTTACCTGTAGCTATCTTGTCCCTTGTAGTCCTGCCCAACTTCAGTTTTTTGGAACGGTTTTTTTAAAAATTTGTACAATCAAGCATTAGCATCTATTTTCAAATCATATTCAATGAAATCTAAAACACATGACTTCCATGTATTTTCTGACTTGCTGCTCAATTAGGATACTGGGGACAGAAAAGACTGTTAGGAACAGAGCTGACATGCTGGTTTCCCAGTGGGCCCCAGGTCTCAAAATGCCTCTTCATTATAAACCTGAAGGGACTTCCCACACTCCCCCTTCTTCTAACCTAGAGATTTGCAAAAGCTTATAATTTAGCTATCCTGTGGGTCAAACACAGAAAACAAAATCTAAATATAAAGAAAAAGGTACCAACCACCAGGCAGGAGAAATCTCAGGTAAGACTCCTCTGTGAATGTTCAGGATATAGGAGAGGGTGATGAGTACTGTTAGAAAATGCAAAGAGGTAATACCAGGAATGCATGTAGGGCTGTAACTAAAAATAGAAAATAATCAATAAGTGTGATAGTCCTCATCTAGGCTCTACTCTAACTTCTCTCCTACACACTCTGCCCTTTGCTTACAGTTACATTTTGATATTTCATAAATGCAATCCACAGCATCAAATGACATTGACTCATAAGAATAAGACAGATCAGAAATTAGCACTAACCTAGAGCAAATTTGACCTGAGGGTATGGGTATGATGAAATAAACAGGAGATAAAGAAAGAAATGGTGATGACTTCAGAATAAGGGAAATGGGCAAGAATGCTGTTTTCCAAAAAAAATTTAAAAGGAAACTCTGGATTAAAAACAAATATTGGCCATTACATTTTCATTTTGGAGTTAATTTTAAGTCTTTGTGAGAATGGTATTGATAGTAGGATTTGGATAAAAGGCAGATTCCAGGGTTCTAAAAACTAAACGGGAGTGGTAAAACAGAAGCAGGAGAATTAAAAAAGTGTTTCTCATAACTTAATATGTTGAGTTTTCAGGAAATAAGGTTTGTGTGAAAGGAATCTCTGCAGAGATTGGCTAAAGACAAGACATCATCATGTTGTTTTATCTTTCCTTAGTTGCTCAACAATGCTGAACCTTTACTTGTGTAAAGTTATTTCTATTTGGGGCAAAAACAGAAATCATATTTGCGTTCTCTCTTAGCAAAGACTCTGAACATGAAACCACATTCCTCAGTCATGTTTGAAGTGATTAACACCACCAAAGAACCTTTCTACTTCATCCTCACGGGCATCCCTGGATTTGAAGCTTTCCACATCTGGATCTCCATCCCCTTCTGCTGTCTTTACACCATCTCTATCATGGGCAACACTACTATTCTCACTGTCATCCGCACAGAGCCATCCCTCCGCCAGCCCATGTACTTATTTCTCGCCATGTTGGCCCTGACTGACCTGGGTCTCACCCTCACCACCTTGCCTACTGTGATGCAGCTCCTCTGGTTCAACATTTGTGAGATCACCTTTGAAGCTTGCTTTGCACAGATATTTTTCATTCATACTTTCTCCTTTATGGAATCTTCTGTGTTGTTGGCCATGTCCTTTGACCGCTATGTGGCCATCTGCCGCCCCCTCCATTATGCCACCATCCTCACCAGTGAAGTAATCAGCAAGATTGGGTTAGCCATCATTTGCCGCTGTGTTCTGGCTGTTCTTCCCTCCCTTTTCCTGCTCAAGCGTCTGCCCTTCTGCCACTCGCACCTTCTCTCTCACTCCTACTGCCTCCACCAGGACATGATTCGCCTGGTCTGTGGTGACATCCGGTTCAACAGCTGGTATGGATTTGCACTAGTTTTGCTCATTATTGTGATGGACCCTCTGCTCATTGTGCTCTCCTATGCAATGATTCTGAAAAATGTCCTGGGAGTAGCCTCTCTGGTTGAGAGACTTCGAGCTCTAAACAACTGTCTGTCCCACATTCTGGCTGTTCTGGTTCTCTATGTTCCCATGGTTGGTGTATCTATGACCCACCGCTTTGCCAAACATGCCTCTCCACTGGTCCATGTTATCATGGCCAATATCTATCTGTTGGCACCTCCTGTGATGAATCCTATCATCTACAGTGTAAAGACTAAGCAGATCCGCCAGGGAATTATGCATCTTCTTTCCCGGAGAAACATACATTAAAGATGAAAAATTATTGGGTTAAATTACTAAGGACTTTGATTCATAAGCTTATGAGAAAAGTACAGTAAGAATTGTTAAATGAAGACTGAGACTGTGAAATAAAATGCCACCTTATTTTGAAGGCAGTATGACATAATTTTGGCTTTTAATGGACATTTGGCTTGGAAGAGCTGGAAGTAAGTATTCTATATAAAAAAGATTCAGATATGAGTGGATTCATATCTAACACACTTTATCAGCTATGCCAGTGGGATGAGCTTCATCAATTTAATATATATATATATATAAAGTTGTGTGTGTGTGTGTGTTTTCCTCTTCTGGATATTATTCTATCCCATGGGGCTGGTTCAATAAGTAAAAAGGAAACATTTTGTTGTTGCTCCCATTACCTGTTCTCTTAGCTCCACTTAACGTAGTCAGGTAAAAACTAGCTCCATTGCCCTGACTCTCCCTACTGGCAGTGTGCTTTGACTTTCTCTTGTGAAAGACTGGAAAATCTTTGAAGGAGAATGGATACACAGAAAGTTTCTTAGCTATTTAGGCTTGTCTAATCAACAACACACATCATGATTTCAGCAGACTAATGACTACATTCAGAGTCTAAATCAGGGCAGGGTGTTTAGATCCCCCATAGCTGGAACAAGATTCCTGCCTTGCTAGAAGTCTTTAGTATTTAGAATTTTGAATAAGTCTACAGACCGTATTTGTAGGAATAGAAACTCGGTTTTTTTACCAAAACAGATTTTTCTTAAATATCTCAATGTCCTTAATGAAACTTAATTCCTAGGGTACTTAACTCATGGATTTTGTATTAGAAAAGGCTCTTGTAAAGGGATGTGGCTTTACTGACTATAAGGATTTTGTAAACTCTTTCAGAAATATCTGTTTGAAAGGTAGCCACAATAATGGCCACAGCTCCTCATTACTGAATTCATGGAGTCTAGGTAGCCAATACTAGGGCTAACTTAGATTTGAATAAAAATACATAGGGCTTCCATGGAAGCATAGTGGGAGGGAAAATTAAGAGGTTAAAGGCCGAGAATAAGTGAAGAAGGGATCTCTTCTTTCCCTAATATCCTTTCCTACCCGCCACCCAACTTTCCATGTCTTTTTTCAGAGCTTAGAAGTTAGCATGTTTGTTTTGAGAACAATAAATCAGCTGGTGTAGGTTAATAAATTGTAGAATCAAAAGCATATGCGATGTCAGAATATGGGAAATTAGGACCAAGAAATCTAATGTCAGAAAAGTCAGGAAACATATCAAATGAGACATTTTATTTTCCAGTGGATTATACAGGCTTGATAATGTCCCAAAATAACATGAGGGGAGAAATACATCTTGGGATTATGCCAGTTTTTTTATAAGGAGCATATATCAATAATAATCTCTTGTTCAGAGCTATTAATCAATTGAATTTTATTGTCACAGATCATTACCTGCAGACAATGCACAAATTTTTAAAAATTATTTATTTTTATTAATTTCAGAGAGGAAGGGAAATGGAGAGAGAGATAGAAACATCAATGCTGACAGAGAATCATCGATCGGCTGCCTCCTGCATGCCCCCTACTGGAAATTGAGCCCACAATCAGGGCATGTGCCCTGACCTTAAATCCAATTGTGACCTTCAGGTTCATAGGTTGACATTCAATCACTGAGCCACTCGGCTGGGCCAATGGCCAAATAAAAATTCAATCCAGAAATTTGTCCTTATCCTTTATTCATTTACCTTTTCTATTGTATTCTTTCCCTAGACAAAAATGGTGTGTGTGGTGTGTGTGTGTGTGTGTGTGTGTGTGTGTGTGAGTTTAGGTTCACATAAATGAAGCTAGGTTCTAGTCATTTTAATGATATATATATATATATATATATATATATATAATAGAAATACTGATAGATAATTTCAAATTCATTACTCTATTTGGTTATAATTTTTTGTTAGTTTTCATATTTTAACTTCTAACTTGGTGCTATAAAATAAATATATAATACAAGCACACATTACTTACAATTTTCTAGTAACAACATTAAAAAGCAAAAGAGAGCCGAAACTGGTTTGGCTCAGTGGATAGGGCGTCGGCCTGCGGACTGAAAGGTCCCAGGTTCGATTCCAGTCAAGGGCATGTACATTGGTTGCAGGCACATCCCCAGTAGGGGGCATGCAGGAGGTGGCTGATCAATGTCTCTCTCATCGATGTTTCTAACTTTCTATCCCTCTCCCTTCCTCTCTGTGAAAAATCAATAAAATATATTTTTAAAAAAGCAAAAGAGAAATAGGTAAAAATAACTTTAAGGTACGTGTTGTTTAATCCAATATAAATATAATGTCATCATTTCAATGTATACCCTAATAGAAATAATAACATATTCTACATTCATTTTTTTATGTTAGATCCTCAAAATCTGGTCATATGTCATTACTGTACATGTCAGTTAAAACTAGCCACATTTCAAGAGCTCAATAGCCATATATAGCTAGTACCTTTAAACTTAACCTTAAAGGCTGCTACATCTAGATTTTGATTTTTCATTTGGAAATTATTCCTCAAAGTCATAGTCTTTGAGATCAGAAGATAGCCATAATCATTTGCTAAGTAATTTTCTAACATAATATTTGTATAATCATGCAACTATTATTTTTATTTTTCTAAGTCTTGAATCCTTACCTATGAAATAAATCTATAAAAACGATCTGCACTTAATATTGCTGTTAGACAACCATGTTTCCAGAACAAGTGACTGTGAATGTAATCTTATTAAAAATGAGAATTTATTGTAGATTCAGTTTATTCATGAACGTATATTTCATGCTTTTGACATGTGACTTAGATGGTATATCCATCTGTTCATGACATTTAAAACCTAGAAGAAAATATTAAACCAGGCCCAATAAATTACTGGAACATTTATTGTTAAGTTTTTAGATTTATTCTACATGTTACATTTAAATATAAAATATTAGTATATCTACCCTTTAGATGTAATAGCTGCTCGAAAATAAGTAAATAAGTGAAAAAAGTAATTAATCACTCTTCAGTGAAAGACATTCCTGGGTATGCATAAGTCTTCAGGTTCCACTCCAGAATAAATTGTTTCCCTGATATTTGACAATGAGATTTTATCAGAGTTTTTCCAGAACAGTTACATTGGTTTTATAGAAGTTGCCACAAGTGAGTATCTAATCTAGTAATCTTCATACTAATTATGTGTTCCCCTGGGGAAATGAGAACATACCTGGAAGTGCCTGAGCATAAAGTTTTAGGAGAAGTAGTATTTAGATATTAAATGACCATAAAGTTTCTTTGCTTAAATTGTTTTCAAGAGTGTATGTACCTTTTTTCATTGTGTCTCTGTTACATTATTTGTTTCTTCCTTTACACAATCTTATTTACTCACTTTACAAAAAAAAAAAAAGTAAATTTCATTTATAAGGAAAAAAAAGGCAAGGTATAGTTGTTAAAGGCATCTGGAAATTTTCTATGATATATTACAATGAGTAAAACTTTCTAAGATACCAAACAAAGGGACTTCTGAAAATATTGGCAAAAGTTTGATAGTGAATAATACCTAACACTAGGTAATGGACTCTAGTGTAAGAAATGGTATCAATTTTATTGTTTTCAAAAAAAGATAAAGAGGGATCCAATGGAGTTATCACTTATTAGGTCATTAAAATAGTATATCCTAAGAGATCATTGCAAGGTTCTTATTATTTCAAAAGTATTTAAAAATGGCATTGGACTATAATGAAATGATTCAAATAACATCTTATTTATGTTATTAAATTTATTTATGTTATTACATCAATGTAAAAGAAAGAAAACTAATAAAAATATTGCTGACAGTTTCTCATTAATTTAATAATTAATATTCATTTTTAGGTAAAAACAGGCATTCCATTAAGAGATGGGTTTCCAATTAGATTTTACTTTTAATATATTAAAAGTTATATTGTTAAAATAGTCCTCAAAGTAAAGGCCATAACAAGAGATAAGGAAGCCACTACATAGTACTAAAGGGAGCAATTCAACAAGAAGATATAACTCTGGTAAACATATATGCACTTAATATAGGAACACCCAAATGCATAAAACAACTTCTGGAAGATATAAACCAGTGGTTCTCAACCTTTCTATTGCTGCGACCATTTAATCCAGTTCCTAATGTTGTAGTGAACCCCAAACATAAAATTATTTTCATTGCTACTTCATATCTGTAATTTTGCTACTGTTATGAATCATAATGTAAATATCTGTGTTTTCAGATGATCTTAGTCTCTACAGCAGCGGTTCTCAACCTGTGAGCTAGGTTGAGAACCACTAGCAGGGTCACCTAAGGATTTTTTGTTAAAAAATACTATCAACAGAAAAAATGGGATAGCAAGATGGCAGCATAGGTAAATACCTACACTGCTGCCTCACACAACAATTTTAAAATTACAACTAAAAGACGGAAGGGACATCATCCAGAACCACAGAAAAGCTGGCTGAGTGGAGGTTCTACAGCTAGAAGGAAAGAGAGGGGCTCACAGAAACCCAGAGGAGCTGCAAAAAGCTGAGGTACGGAGATGTGCACACTGTGAGAGTGGGTGCCAGAGTACCTGGCTGGCTTTCTCTGGTGGGAGGGAAACAGAGACTCCCAAAGGCATTGAACCCCTTATCATACGACACTAAACCCAAGATCCAGCCGAAACTCATACGGGGGGAGTTTGGACTGTGAAAAGGGAGAGGTGCACGGAAATTTAGGAGAGTCGCAAAAGATCAGAGGACTGATGGCGCGCACGGCATTGTGCAGAGGACAGATTGATTGTGCCCCTGGGTTTCAGGAGTGGGCGGGAGACAGACCCTACCAACTGTGCCACTTCTGACTCCACTAAGCCCCTGTTTCAGGTGAAACTCTGGGGACCCAGACTCGTGTGGTCCTGGTGTGCAAGGAAGCTGGAAAGGCAGCAGTCTAGAGGCACTGGAAGCGCGTGCACACAAGGACCGCTCCAGCTATTACCCAGTCATGTGAGACTCAGGGGCCGTGGAGGGTGGGGCTGACTGGAAGGCAAGGCGGTCCCTCAAGCTTTGAGACTCCACCCATCCCAAGCTCAACAGAGGCTTCTTGGGTTTTGCAAGTCTGGTATCATAAGGCTGAATTCAACACAGAAGTTCCCCTGGCATAGTGAAAATGCCGAGACAAGTGGAGGGATCACAAACAAAAGAAATGGAGGGAAAAAAAACGACTGGATATAGAGTTCAAAACCACGCTTATAAGGTTTTTCAAAAATATGCTAGAAAAGATGGATAAATTTATCAAGTCCCAAGAGGAGATGCAAAAGGACCAACTAGAGACACTAACTGAAATAAAAAATATTATACAGGGTCCTAACAGCAGACTAGAGGAAGGCAAGAATCCAGTCAAAAATTTGAAATATAAAGAAGGAGAAAATACTCAACTGGAAAAGCAAGAAGAGAAAAGAATCCAAAAATGTGAAGATAATTTAAGGAGCCTCTGGGACAGCTTCAAGCGTACCAACATCAGAATTGTGGGGGTGCCAGAAGAAGAGAGAGAGCAAGATACTGAAAACCTATTTAAAGAAATAATGACTTAAAACTTCCCACATCTGGTAAAAGAAATAGACTTACAAGTCCAGGAAGCACACAAAACCCCAAATAAAAGGAATCCAAAGAGGACCACACCAAGACACATCATAATTAAAATATCAAGAGCAAAAGACAAAGAGAGAATATTAAAAGCAGCAAGAGAAAAACAGTTCACTACCTACAAGGGAGCACCCATACGACTGTCAGCTGATTTCTCAACAGAAACGATGCAGGCCAGATGGGAGTGGCAAGAAATATTCAACGTGATGAATAGCAAGAACCTACAACCAAGAATACTCTATCCAGGAAAGCTATCATTCAGAATTGAAGGGCAGATAAAGAGCTTCACAGAGAAGAAAAAGCTAAAGGAGTTCATCAACTCCAAACCAGTATTATATGAAATGCTGAAAGGTACTCTTTAAGAAGAGGAAGAAGAAAAAGGTAAAAGCCAAAAAATTATGAACAACAAATACATATCTATCAACAAGTGAATCTAAAAATTAAGTGAATTAAAAATTTGATCAACAGAATAAACTGGTGAATATAATAGAATCAGGAGCGCAGAAAGGTAGTGGACTGATCATTCTCAGGGGGAAAGGGGTGAGGGGTGTACAGGGAGAGACTGGACAAAAATCATACACCTATGGATGAGATCAATGGGAGGAGGTAAGGGCAGAGGGAAGTGTGGAAGCTGGGTGGAGGGGTGCTATGGAGGGGAAAAAGGAGAAACAAATGTAATAATCTGAACAATAAAGATTTAATTTAAAAAATAGCTGATGGCAGGGGGAAAAAATACTATCAACAACTCTATTCCAACAAACTGGACAACCTGGAGAAAATGGACATATTCCTAGAAAAATACAGCCTTCCAAAAGTCAACCAGGAAGAATCTAAAAATCTCAGTAGTCCAATAGCTATGGAAGAAATTGAAGAAGTCATTAAAAAGCTTCCAGCAAACAAAGGCTCAGGGCCAGAAGTCTTCACGGGCAGTTTTACGAAACATTCGAGGAAGAATTAAAACCTATCCTCCTCAGACTATTCCAAAAAATTCAAGAGGAAGGAAAACTTCAAAGCTCCTTCTATGAAGCCAAAACCAGATAAAGACAACACAATGAAAGAGTATTGCAGGCCAATATCCCTCATGATTATAGATGCCAAAATCCTCAACCAAATTCTAGCAAACCGGATCCAGCAGTATATCAGAAAGATCATATACCATGACCAAGTAGGATTTATCCCAGAGATGCAAGGATGGCACAATATCTGCAAATCAATAAATGTGATACTTCACATAAACAAATTGAGAGATAAAAACCACATAGTCATATCAATTGATGGAGAAAAAGCATTTGACAAAATCCAACACTCATTTTTTATAAAAACTCTCAGCAAGATGGGAATAGAAGGATCATACCTCAACATAATAAAATCCAAATATGACAAACCCACAGTCAACATCATATTCAATGGGCAAAAATTAAAACCATTTCTCCTAAGAACAGGAAAAAGACAGGAATGTTCGCTTTCATCACTCCTGTCAACATAGTACTGGAAATGCTGGTCATAGCAATCAGACAAGATGAAGAATATTACATCAATGTAAAAGAAAAAAATAATTAAAAAATTGGCATTCAAATTAAAAAAGAAGAAGCAAAATTGCCATTATTCGCAGATGACATGATACTGTGCAAAGAAAACCCTAAAGACTCCATCAAAAAATTATTAGAGTTAATAAATGAATTTGGCAATGTAGTACAATACAAAATTAATACCAAGAAATCTATGGCATTTCTATACACTAACAATGAACCCACAGAAAGGGATACTAAGAAAACAATCCCATTTACCATCACCCCCCAAAAATTAAGATACCTAGGAATAAACCTAAGGCAAAAGACCTCCACTCAGAAAACTATAGGACATTGAAATAAGAGATAAAGGAAGACATAAATAGATAGAAGAGCATACTGTGTTCATGGATTGGTAGAATGAACATCATTAAAATATCCTTACTACCCAAAGCAATCTATATATTCAATGCACTACTCATTAAAATACCAATTGCAAAGAATCAAAAAAAATGGTGGCAGAATAGACAGATGTATCCCTAGCCTTGTCACAGAGCAGATAGAAAGAACAGCTGAGGGTCATACAGGGAGTGTTTATTGGTGAGTTGAGGGACAGCTATACCTCAGGAGAAGGTGGGTGGCTGCTGGACAGGGCTCCCCACTACTACTGGGTTCCCTCCCAGAGTGACCAGCTCAGACATGGAGACCATGCCATCTTGAAGGGGAAAGCTGGATGTTATTGGAAGCCTGAAAATCTACAACTGCAGCACCCACCGAATAGCTGCAAAACCCACAACACCAGTCCCCAATTGGTACAAACACATAGATTCAGAGGAGCTCTACACTCCACCACAGAAAGGTCAGATTTTGCCTGGGATAAGGTAAGGTCTCTAGTCCCAGCAGGAGAGAGATACATGCATACTGCGGGAGCTGGAGGACTGAGGGAAGTCTGCACCTAGAAAAATCCGTGGCTCTTAGAGCTGGCATGATCCGTGAATGTGAAAGGGAGTCCTCAGAGTTATTAATAGAGGGAAACTGTAAAAAAAAAAAACCCATTTTGATTTGACACAAAAAGACAGTCTAAACATTTTAAAAGTGTGCAGGATGCTTAGACTCTAGGGGGAAAAAAAGACTGCACAGACTTGTGTGCAGCCCTGGAGTTCACACACTTATGCTGGCTCCCCCCACCCCACCCCTTGCCATTTTCTTTTTCCTCTTTAAATCCTTGCTTCTGATTACTAAGAATACAGGGGAAAGTTATTTTTCTGGAACCTAGGGATCAGAGCAGGGAATAACCATCAGAGAACCAGCTCTGGGTCAACCTACTCCCACAAACCAGTATTGAGTGCCACAGGGAAAGCAGGATCTAAGCACTGGCTAAAGAGGACCAATAGACCTGGAGGTCAATCTAGAAATACTGCCACCCAGGGTTGAATCACAAATTGACTCTTGTGTAAACACAAATAAAGAAATTAAGACTAACTGCCAGCTTAAAAACCAGGACTGGCCTACAACACCTAGGAGTGGAACGCATGGAACTGCAATACTGACCTGACTAGGAAACAGACATGCAAAACAGAAGAGTAGAGGAAGTGAATGTTTCATTACTGCACATATTTATTTATTTATTTATTTTAAATATATTTTATTGATTTTTTACAGAGAGGAAGGAAGAGGGATAGAGAGTTAGAAACATTGATGCGAGAGAGAGACATTGATCAGCTGCCTCCTGCACACCCCCCACTGGGGATGCGCCCACAACCAAGGTACAAGCCCTTGACCAGAATCGAACCTGGGACCCTTGAGTCCACAGATCGACGCTCTATCCACTGAGCCAAACCAGTTCCAGCAATTTTTATTTTCATCTTTTACTTAAGAAACTATTTTTTTCTTTTTTCCTCACTTGATTACCTTTTTAATTATTACATTTTTATTTTCAATCTGTATTATTACTAATACTATTTTACCTTTTTTGAAAAAAGGTGTCATTTTATTTTCTCTTTATTTTACTTTGAGATTAGTGTTTTACATTCTATTTTCATCTTTCCTTTAGTATCATTTTACTCTATCTCTGCCATCACTCTCTTCCTAATTTTTCCCCTTTTGCTGTCCTGTTTCTATTACCTTTTCCTGCTTTAGATTTTCCTATTCTTTCTTTTTGCCCCCTATTAAAATTTCCCTGCATTTATATATCTAATTTCCAATCCCCTGCTCCAAGTCCATACACACCTCTCTCTTCTCTGTCTTCACTATCCAAAAAATCATTTTTCTCTGTCCTTTTGTTGTTTGCTTGATTATTGATTATATCAATTTTTATGCTTGTATGTGAGATTGTTTTGCTTATTCTTTTTGTTTGTTTTATTATTTTTTTTGTTTTTTTGTTGCTTCTATTTTCCCTCACCTCACTTGATATTAGTTGTTGTCTGTAGTTTGTGTTCATCTCCAGATACTTGTTACTGGTATTTGTTGGGATTAGTGACTGTTCCATTAGAATTTTCTCCCCAAATATATAGTTTGTTTCCCTCTTCCTTCTTAATCTTCTTTTTTTCTCTTCTACTTTTTTCTCCTTTTCCCAATTTCATTTTTTGCACTCCTTTCTTTTTTATCTTCTTTCCCCTCTTCTTCTTTCTCTCCTATCCTCTAACTTGCATTTCTTCAGGAGTCACTTTATTTGGGGTTATTAATACTGAACATTTCTGTTCAGTACCTTTTGCATTGTAAGTGGTTGTGTTGTATTTTATTCCTTTAAATCAACACAAGAGAGAGAGAAAACTACATAACCATATACTAGGAGAAGAGAAACCCTGGGGAGACAAAGAAACAGTCCTCATATGAAAGAAAAGTAGGCATCATCAGAAAATGAAGTAAAGAAATGGAGGCAAGCAATCTGTCAGAGAAAAAGTCAGAGAAATGGTCATAAGGTGGCTGAAAAGAATGGAACACAAATTTAACAATATGTATAAGAACCAAAAGGAAATAAAGAAGAACCAAAATGAAATAAAGAAGAACCAAGAAGAAATGAAAAATGACACCATTGCTGTAAAGCACTCAATATTCTATTTCAAAAAACTTGACAACCTGGAGGAAATGTAAATATTCTTAGAAAACTATAACCTTTCAAAACTCAATCTGTAAGAATCTAAACATCTCAATTGGCCAATAACTATGAAAGAAATTGAAGCAGTCATCAAAAAGCTTCCAGCAAACAAAAGCCCGGGACCAGATGGTTTTACAGGGGAGTTTTACCAAACATTCAAGAAAGAACTAAAAGCTATCCTCCTCAGACTATTCCAAAAAATTCAAGAGGAAGGAACACTTCCAAGCTCCTTCTATGAAGCCTGCATCACCTTAATACCAAAACCAGATAAAGACAACACAATGAAAGAGTATTACAGGCCAATATCCCTCATGAACATAGATGCCAAAATCCTCAACAAAAATCTAGCAAATTGAATTCAGAAGTACATCGGAAAGATTTATCCCAGAATGCAAGGATGGAACAATATCCACAAATCAATAAACATGATACATCACATAATCAAATTGAGAGATAAAAACTGCAGTGTCATATTAATTGTGCAGAAATTGATGCATTTACAAAATCCAACACCATTTCTTCATAAAAACTCACAACAAGGTGGGAATAGAAGGATCATATATCAACATAATAAAAGCTATATATGATAAACCCACAATTAATATCATACTCAATGGGTAAAAACTAAAACCATTTCCCCTTAGAACAGGAGCAAGACAGGGATGCCCACTGTCACCATTCCTGATTGACATAGTACTGGAAGTATTAACCATTGCAATTAGACAAGAAGAAGAAATAAAGAGCATCCAAACTGGAAAAGGAAGAAGTAAAGCTGTCCTTATTTGCAGATGACATTTGTACATAACATCCTGAAAAACTCCATCAAAAAATTAATAGACTTAATAAATGAATTTGGCAAGCTAGCAGAATACAAAATTAACGCCAATAAATCTATGGCATTTCTATATACCAATAGTGAACTTACAGAAAGAGAGACTCAAAAAGCAATCCCATTTACCATCACACCAAAAAATTAAGATACCTAGGAATAAACTTAACTAAGGAGGTAAAAGACTTATACATGGAAAACTACAGGACACTGGGAAAAAAAAAACACGATAGAGGAAGACATAAACAGATGGAAGAACATACCATGTTCATGGATTGGTAGACTCAATATCATTAAAATGTCCATACTACCCAAAGCAATCTATAGATTCAATGCACTCCCCATTAAATACCAATGGCATATTTCACAGACCTAAAAACTTTCCAAAGATTCATCTGGAATAAAAAGGACCCCGAATAACCACAGCAATTATAAGAAGAACAAAGTAGATGGGATTTCAATAGCAGATTTCAAGCTGTATTACAAAGACACTGTTCTCAAAACAGCCTGGTACTGGCACAAGAATAGACATATAGACCAATGGAATAGAATAGAGAATCCAAATATTGACCCAAACCACTATGCTCAATTAATATTTTACAAAGGAGGCATGAACATACAATGGAGTCAAGACAGTCTCTTCAAAAATGGTGTTGGAAAAATTGGACATATACATGCAAAAAAAATGAAACTACACCACCAACTTACACTTTAAACAAAAATAAACTCAAAATGGATACAGGACTTAAATGTAAGATGGGAAACCATAAAAATACTAGAGGAATCCACAGGCAGAGAAATCTCAGACATATGCTAAAGCAATTACTTTACCGATACCACTCCTAGGTCAATGGAAGCTAAAGAGAAAATAAACAAATTGGACTACATCAAAATAAAAAGTTTTTTCACAGCAAAAGAAACCATCAACAAAACAACAAGATTTCTCATTTGACTGCCACGTTTTCTCCTAATGGATCCGAGTGGCTCTGCTTGTGGGAGAGATTAGGATTGCCATGATCTGAAGTGGGGGGGGGGGGGGATTTGTTTGCCTCCACCTTCTGTGTGGAATGGCCAAACAGGAAAAAAAAAAAAAGAAAGAAAAAGAAAGTCCATTGCATAGGAGAACATATTTGCAAATGTTAACACTGATAGTTTAAGCTCCAACATCTATAGGCAATTTATACAACTTAATAAAAGGAAGATAAATGATCCAATAGAAATATGGGCAACAGACCTAAATAAAATATTTTCTAAAGAAGACAGAAGGAAGGCCAAGAGACATATGAAAACATGCTCAAAGTCACTAATTATCCAAGAGATGCAAATCAAAAGGACAGGCAGTACCATCTCACACCTGTCAGAATAGCAACCATCAACAGATGATAAGTGCCGGAAACCAAACATTGTCTCACTATAAACAGGAGACCAGAGGCTGGTCAACCTTAATTGCTCTGAAAGGTCAAAGCTAATCCTCACTGTTTAGTTGAAACATTGTTAGCAGCCTCTACCTGTTTGTTTCATGTTAATTTCTGTTTTGTTATTTCCTGCCTAAAGGCTAGGGGTGTGTCCCAAAGCCTAAAATAAAGGGAGAAAAAGGCCAGAGCAAGGGGTAGTCCTGCCACATCCCTTTAAAACATTAATTTTATGGTTGGGGGTCACCACAACATGAGGAACTGCATTAAAGGGATGTGGCATTAGGAAGGTTGAGAACCACTGCACTAGAAGAAGGCTCCCGCCTGGCCCCCCAATATCGCCAAATTAATGTTTTCTAGTCTCTCATTTCGTTTGCATGCGGCCTCCTTCAGAACCCGAACCCTTAACCGGGAACCCTGAACCACGCGGGATGTGGAAAGGGGCTCCCACAGACAAGTGCTAGTGAGGATGCAGAGAAAAAGGAACCTTCGTGCACTGCTGTTGGGAGTGCAGACTGATGCAGCCACTATGGAGAACAGTATGGAGTGTCCTCAGAAAATGAAAAATGGAACTCCCATTTGTACCAGTAATACCACTTCTAGGAATATATCCCAAGAAGCTAGAAACATCTATTAGGAAGGATATATGCACCCTTATGTTCATAGTAGTACATAGTTTCCTCAAAAAAAAAACTAAAAATGGAACTCGCATTTGACCCAATAATCCCACTTCTAGGAATATATCCCAAGAAACTAGAAACACTAGTCAGAAACGATATATGCACCCCTGTGCTCATAGCAGTATAATTCACCATAGCCAAGATTTGGAAATAGCATAAGTGCTCATCAGCAAATGAGTGGATCAGAAAACTATGGTACATCTACACAATGGAATACTATCTGCTATAAAGAAGAATGAATTCTTACCATTTGCAGTAGCATGGATGGAACTGGAGAAAATTATGCTAAGTAAACTAAGCCAGTCAATGAAAGGAAAATACCAAATGATCTCACTCATTTATGGATAATAAAGAACATTTTAACCTGATAAACAAAAAGATACAGAGGCAGTAAAGCATCAAACAGACTGTCAAATTACAGCAGGAAGGTTGGGGAGTGGGGGGAGATAAGAAATCAACTAAAGTATTTGTATGCATGCATGTAAGCATAACCAATGGACACAAGACACTGGGGGGTGAGAACATGAGAATATGTATGAGAGTGGGACTGGGGGCAATGGAAAGATATGTACACATATAATATCTTAATCAATAAGAAGGTTATATTATTCTTATGTTGTATTTGTTATATACTAATCAGTATTAGGAAAGTAACTCAATATAACATATACTCTTTAAACAATGCTTTATAGGCTACCAATTTTTAAACATCAAATTTAAATTACATACATATTTTTGCAAATAATTATGATAGATTGTTAAAATAGTTTCAACATAAAAATACATTATTTGGACAAAACTATTCAGTGAAAATAAAATAAAAATTTAATTTATGGAGCAAAAGGACAAATGTAAAAATATGTGAATGTTAATGAATGTGTATTTTGTATTTTATAATTTATGTTGTCAGTATCAAAGCATAAATGTATTTAGATTCCATTGGATATTTAAATATGTGATATAACTTTAAAATCGACTATATTTACAATATATCCAAAAATGCACACTCAACCACTTTGTAAATTTATGATAAAAACTGTAGATGTCAGCCTGTAAATGCATGAGAAGATACATAGATTCCCACTCCCCCATTAATTATTTTTGAAAGTACATACAAATTTGGCAACCACTATTGTCAACAAACAAACGATAACAAAAATAAACACACCACCACCAACAACAAAAATACACCCCTACTTAAAGCTGATCCTGATGAGTTGGATGACCTTGGGAAGAATATAATATGGTGAGAAAAATGTTTACATGGTCATTGGAGAACCTGGAGTGAGAGAAGCTGAAAACCTGAATCCAGTTACCGACCAACTAGCAAAATCTTATCAGTCCACTTTACATAGACCTGTGTTGCTTAGGAGGCGTAAAGAAGGTCTTTCCTATTTGACAAAAGGTCTTCAAAAAAACATAGGTAGCCATAAGCAGAAACAAGTAATGCCAACTAGACCTATGCTGCCAGAGCTCGAGAAGGAGTGAAGGACAGATAAAAATATACCAGCCAGATGGCATGATGGAATTACTGAAGCCTGGAGAGATGGGGGGAAGATAAATCGTAATATTCAGACACAGAGAAACCAGAGCTATTTGGCCCTAAAAATAGGGTATGAGATTCTACTAAAGCACAAGTTGGTGTTTTTGCTGAGATTCCTATGATCTGAAACCTGGGCCTTGTGAGGCTATCCATATTTTATTTTGTGCCTAAATTGAGGCCACCTGTTCTTCATTCTCAGCGTCCCCTGACACATAAATTCTGGAAATGGAGACCATTGTATGGTGGATCATAGAGATAGTCTGGTTCCTTTAATAAAAAGGAAAGCAATTGTCTCATAGGTAGTTTTCCAATATAATTTATTATTTAAATAAGGAAAATTTGAGAGGAAAAGGGAGTGCTATTAATAATGATGTTGAGGAAATTAAGTATAAACCATGACTATCTGAAGCAAACCAAAAAGTATGCTCACCTTAATCAAAGGCATGTTCTTAGGATGATCTTTTATTGGGATAGATGTTTAATCCCTGCCTAATCCACCAAAACAGAATTTTGTATCATTTCATTTCAAACATCATTAAATGTCAAGCATTTGCTGTTAACTATTTGCTAGGCTTTTTTTGCTAGGACTTTTAAGAAGAAAAGAAAAAAGAACTGTATGATTTCTGTTCTCAAGCTTATCTTATCTCTTATAGATGACATACATATATGCACTTACAAAGACACATGTACAATGATAAAATGTATGATGGGAAGAATTAGGAATATCTAGTATGATTCAGATTCAACCTTTGTGAACACTTTGAATACCTGTTTCTATTATTCCTCAAAATGCCTGGTATAGAACTTTGTCTACAGTAGAGCCACCATCAGAGTTTATGAACTTGTTCAAAGTCTCTGCCTCCTTGGAGTGATTCAGAGCAAATCTCTCTTGCAAGAAAACAGGGTGGCAATTGCCTGTCGGATTGACTTTGTCTTGACACTATAGATGATGGGATTGAGCACAGGAGGCACAAAGAGGTAGATGCTAGACATGAGTGTGTGTACCAGGGGTGAGGCATGTTTAGCAGCACGATGCATCACAGACACACCAATCATAGGCACGTAGTACACAAGCACTGCACAGATGTGTGACACACATGTGTTGAGAGCCTTCCACCGTCCCTCCCCCGAAGCAATGCCCAACACTGTATAAAGAATCAGTATGTAAGAGATCACAATGAGCAGTGAGTCCAGCCCAAAAGTGGCCAGGACAATGGCCAACCCTAGGATACTATTGAGCTTCGTATCAGCACATGGCAGCTGGATCAGGTCTGAGTGGAGACAGTAGGAGTGGGAGAGGATGTTAGTATGGCAATAGGGCAGTTGCTTCAAAAGAATTGGAAGGGGGGCCATGAGTGTCAAACTCTTCAGTGTAATGCCCAGACCCATGCAAATGATGCGGGGCAGGGTCAGTATGGCTGTATAACGCAGTGGGTTGTAGATGGCTACAAAGCGGTCATAACTCATGGCCAAGAGGACCCCTGATTCCATGCAGGAGAAAGTGTGAATGAAGAACATCTGAGTCAGGCAGCCATTGAAGTCAACCTGGCGGGCATCAAACCAAAGAATGCCCATGACAGTGGGCAGTGTAGACACAGAAACACCCACCTCAGTCACAGCCAACATGGAGAGAAACAGGTACATGGGCTCATGTAGGGAAGGGTCTGCCTGCACTGCTACCATGATTAGACTGTTGCCCACAATGGCCACAATGTACACGGTGAAGAAGGGGATGGAAAGCCAGCCATGGTGCGGCTCCAATCCTGGGATTCCAGTCAGAAAGACGGACAGGAGATCAAGACTTTCATTGTTCTTGGCTTCCATATCACCAACAGCAGAGATCAGGCTTCAGCTGTCATTTGAAAAACAGAACAAAATTAGTTCCCACCTCAGCAGCCCACCTCTAAGTATGAAGGAAGGAGGCACAAAGAGGTGGGGAAAGCTGAAGCCATTTACATCATTTTGAATAAAAATATAAGAGACATTTTCTTTTCACCTCCTCTTCCCCTAACAGCAAGAATCCTAGAAAATGTTTCAGATTGCAAAATCTTATGATAGCATAACTTAAAAATTATGAGCAGAAACACCGGAATAAAACCAGAACTGGATCAAAAACCATACTTAGCCATTTACTAAATATGTGATGTGGATATCTCATTTATACTCTAATCCAAAGCTTGTGGGTTTTTTTAACATGTTAAGTGGATATAATAATAACACTATTCTCTTATTTTTATATAAGATACAAGTGAGAAAATTAATATCATTCAGTGTTTTAGAGCTCCACAGTGGATTCTGGCAAACCTTAGTTTGAAGCCCAATTTACAGTTTACTTTCAGTGTGACCTTGAGCAGCTAACTTAACCTTCTCAGACTCAGTGTGTCTATTTGTAAACTAAGGGAAATACTAAGACAAAAAGAGCAAGACTAAGTAATGTACAAAAAAACTAAGCATCAATTTCTGCAAAGCCTAGATTATAGTTTAGATCCACAAATTCTTCCTGTACTAATGTTTCCATTTCACTATGGGGATGAGAGTAAAACTAAGGCTGATCTAGGGGGAGTCATAAGAAATAATTGAATTTAGCTCTGCCAATGTGAGTCTGAGAAAACAGGGACCTCTGGAGAAATAGCAGTCTCTGTGTGTCTGACTTTACTCTGAGCATTGTGGGTGGGTACATGTTTTGAATGAAAGTAAGACACTGGTTTTAGAAAGTTGAAAAATAGAAAAATATAAATATGGATGATAAAAGATATGGATATTTCATGAAAATTATACTAATACACAAGTGAGCTCTGTGTTTAAAAACAGAATTCAGAGAGATTATTAAATAGAGAGGAAATGGCTTTAAAATAGAAGATTTAATCTAGTGTCTATAAAGAGAGCAAAGATACAGAGATAAAGGTCTCAATTAGTGACCAAGAGATCAGAATAAAGTAGTTAAACACCAACTAGAAGGTGAAAATAACATATAATATAATACAATACAATACAGTAAAATGTAATATCATGTAACATCATGTAGTGAAATATAATAAATAAAATTTGTAAACTGAATTTAAAAAATATGAAATAGGAAGGTAAAGTCATAATTAGTATAAAATTTGAATTATGTCCAATCATCACATTATTCTTTAGCCCAACTTACTTGGACATAAGATTCACTGATTTGTTATCAATTCTTCATCCTGTAGTTAACCATTATTGATGTGAAATGATCCATATAGCTCAGTGGTCAGCAAACTCATTAGTCAACAGAACCAAATATCAACAGTACAATGATTGAAATTTCTTTTGAGAGCTGAAAACCAACTTCTGCACATGGGCCACAAAGTTTCAATCGCACTATACATGCGTGCCCACACATGGTATTTTGTGGAAGAGCCACACTCAAAAGGCCAAAGAGCAGCATGTGGTTCATGAGCTACAGTTTGCTGACAAACTGATATAACTAAATAACTTAATGGAACTGCTCTTCTAGAATGGAGAAACAGGATAATATATATCTAAGAGAATACAAAGAGCTATAACACATATACAACATAATAATGAGATGGCCCCAGAACCTGCATTTTCTTCCTATTCACTTTCAAGTGCTCTCTTCATGCATCTCTCTTCAATTTCCTTACAGAAATTCTATGCATTCTAGCCCTGCTTCCCTTAAGATTAACAACTTCTTGAAAGATGAAATATACTTGCTTGTGCCTTTTATCCATTAGTGTTCCTTGCTTCTGCCTTGTAGATCAGTGGTTTTCAATCTTGGCTACACATAGTAATCTCCTCCCAAATTAAAATCCTGCTACCATATAAATTGAACAAAAACAGATCCAGATACAGAGAAACATCGATCAGACCATTAAACCTCAGAGGAAGGCAGGGGAGAGTGGGCGTAAGGGGAAGAGCTCAATCAAAGGACTTGTATGCAAGGCATATAAGCCTTCCCCCCCTAACAACAGGGGGGAAGGGCATGAGTGTGTATGGGGGAGGGAATGAGGACACATATATAACACCTTAATCAATAAAGAAATTAAAAAATATATAAATAAAATAAAATAAAATCTTGCTATCCCAGTTACATCCCACACCAATTAAATTAGAATCTTTAAATTTGGCATTTAATTATCAGTATGTTTTAAAGCTCCCAATGTGAACCCAAAGTTGAAAACCAGGCCAGGCTCATTTGGTGACATTTCAGTCACTTTATAGTGACAGTATCTATATATATATATATAAAAGCTTAGTGACCATTATGGCAGAATGACCAGAATGACCAGTGCACTGAAGCTGCCAACCAGCCTGATCCAGGCCCCAATTGTGCCTCCCCCTGGTTGGCCTGGCCCCTGATCAGCCCCCAACACCTTCCTTGTGAGCCTTTTTGTGAGCCAAATAATAAATGCCCACTGATTTGATTAGTGATTCAACATTCAGGTTGAATCACCTACTGACTCAGTAAGGAGGGCAGTCACCTGGCTGGAAGAAGGGGGAAGGAGGAAGGGGTGGGGGAAAGAGGCAGTAACCAACACAGCAGCTCAAAGACAGAAGCCCTAAACATCTGAGTTAGGTTACTACACCCAAATTAAAAGCACATGAATGAAGTTAAGAAGTGACAGGAAAGCCCAGGTTCAGTCTCAGAAAGTAGAGGCCAAATTCAGAGACTCACACCAACCACAGAGGGAGCTGCCCTCCCCTCAGCCAGCCCCAACCCGTATTAGTCCCCAACACTACAATTGGGCTTGGGGCCAACTCGCCAACTTCGCACAGTCCCTCCCCCTGCTGCTCCAGCCTGAAGGGCCCCCATTAGGATGGCCAGATTCCACTGGTGCATGAATTTGTGCTCTGGGCCTCTAGTCCTATCTAATAAGGAGAAAATATACTAATTTACTATCATGCCCTCACAAATGGTGGCACCCACAACTAATAAAGAGGGAATATGTTAATTGCTGACATGCCCTCACAAGATGGCAGTGCCCACAGCCACAAGATAGTGGGGCTTAGTCCCCTCAGCCCTGCCTCATCCAGCCTCAGTCATCCAGCTGAAGTCCCCCAGTCTCCTCAGCTCTACCTCATCCAGCCTCAGTCTCGCAGTCTCCTCAGGCCTGCCTCATCTAGCCAGAGTCCCCCAGTCCACTCAGCCCCACAGGGAAAGGCATGTCTTTGTGTCAGAATCATGAAATATTGGGGAGAGAAGAATGAACTAAGGACAAGTCTAACCCTAAACAAGCCCAAACTATGACAGTGAGAACAGAGATATAAATATAACTCTAACAAAATAGAAAACATCTGTATATGATTCTGACACAAAGATATGCTCAAGAGATCAGAAATTAATAAAAGCATGAACACACTGCTTAGAGCCATGAACAGAAAAACATTCAGTTCTGGATTCCATACTCCAGATCAGAGTTAAATCAACTGAAACACACTCAAAGGCAAAAGGAACCAAGTCACTTAAAGAGAGAAGTTAAGGCTCTTTCTTCCCCCATATTGGCCCACATGTCATAGAAACTGTTTCTGGTATAGAGCACGAGTTGCTACAGCCTCAAGCTGGGACAGAGTCTAGAACCAAATCTGATAGACATGCATCAGTGCCAGAACTCAAGGAACAAGATTACACACAGTCAACCATACTACAAGCCCAGCTGGCAGCAACAGCTGAAATCAATGAAGAACCAGTCAATAAAGTGATATGAAGCTAAGTAAAGGAAGGCTCAAAAGGCTATGTCCAAACTAGATCTTCTACAGGTTACAGAGATTAGTAGGTCACTATCCAGACATCTAAGAACATCTAGTTTGTCCTCACAAAACTAGAGGCCTATAATAGCCCAGTGCAGTTACCTACATAGTGTTGGGGGAAGCCCAGTTCGAGAATTTATTTCAGCAAACACAGATAGCAGCTGATGATGCAGTCAAAGTTCAAGGTGAAGCTGCCTCCAACATTCAAGAAAACACACAGATTCCAACTGTACAAGAGGAGAGTGAAGAGGAAGAGGCTGATGAAACAGGTGTGGAAGTTAAAGACATAAAACTGGTCATGTCACAGGCAAATGTGTTGAGAGCATAGGCAGTCTTATCCTGAAGAACAATAGCAATAATGTTTGTTGTAAATACCATTATGGAATTAAAAAAAACAGTGTAACTATCTAAAAAATGAGAAACTTTTTTTCTTTTTTTTTAATGTTTCTAAAGAGTAATGGCAGCTTGGTTTAAAATCCGTACTGTTTCTATCATTAATAAAATTATGGCTTCTTGTGTGATGAAATAAAAAAGAGCACTCAAGGAGCCACTAATACCTTGTTTTGAGAAAAGGATACCATAGAAGAGATGGATATGGGGTAGGTTTAAAACATAGTGGGTGATAGATGGAAATCACAGGGTGATAGTCTGGGGCTCAGATAAGGAAGATTTTTCTGAGTCAAACCTGCACAGGAGATAATATGTTCTAATGAGTGGAGATTTTCAAATAAAGTCTAAAAATCTCTGGATAGAAATGTTTAATTGAGATTAAAGACCCTTTCAACTCTGCTTTTGCCCTCAGACCTGATGGTTCCAGATTGTCATAGTCTCTCCTATCATGTGACACTGAGAATATTATGGCTGGGAATCTGTGTAGCCAAAACAGAGGCAAATTTCCAGTCCCTGATGTAAGATACCATGTGCCTTCCACAGTTAAAGCAGTCTCTAGAAGTCCTGTCTGAAAGTATTTTGGATGCTACAAGGTAATTTTCATGAATATTATTCTTTTCATAGAAAACCTGCATGAAAATAAAATTTGGGGATTTTTCCATCTCCGTCATAGGTTAAACAAATCATGGCTAAGATGCAAACACTCACATATACATCAATAGAAATACACTCAAAGATAATGAGACATGAACGACAATGAAAGAACAACACAGAGGCATAAGCAGAGTTGTAGACAGAAAAAAATACTCTTTGTGCATATACTTAGAAGACACAAATTGGTTTAAATTCACCTAAAAAAGCTTTGAGAAGTGTTACTTGGGTTGGAAGAGATCACAGGGGCTCCAGAATGGGTCTCTGGCAGGCACTAGCCAAGAGAAGAAGCAAAGTTTATATTTTTTAATGAGAGCTCCCAGAGGTCAGTGCCTCCAGGGTCCTGTTTTGTCTGAGTGTGGTACTGTGCTGGTGATGGAAAAGGGAGGATGGGAGAAGGAAGGAAAGAAAAAGCATGCCCCCTGGAGATAATTCCCTCTCTACAAAAAGAAAATCAAATTTCAACTCCTTCCTTATGATGAAGAATAGGATGGAGAAAAATTCCTCTATGCTCCATAGCAATATCCCCTTCTAACCAGAATTATCCAGTATCAAAAATGAAATTCTGAGCACAGAACACAGAGTTTATTTTTTCTGAATTCTGGGCTTAAAAATCTATATTCTATGAAGAACCTAAAGCTTAGAGCCTGATGGGAAAATTGCAAGACTCAGAACCCAGGGAACAAAGCTTAAAGTCCAGATCCAGGCCTAGCATTTAACCAAGAAAGGCTATAACCATGGCTGCCTTTGCTCAATATCATTACTGTTCCCTACTTGATTCTCACCAAACTTCCACCAAATTGCACAAGATTGAAGTGTTTTCCAGGAGAAATATCCCATGGTAGTGAAATACCATGGGGATCAAAGTCACATAGAGGTAGATTTGAGTTCTAGCTTAGCCATCTATCAGCTTTATGATTATAGGAGAAGAGCATTTCTTCAAACTGGAATCTAATCTGTAGAGAGGATTATATTTATATATAGAAGGTAGATATCCAAATGGGGAAAAAAGAGATATTTTTTAATGTAATTGTACCATTCATAAGTTTTTCTAGAGACCCCAATTTCAGATCCCCAAATAACTACCCCAAGTACCTAGTCTTCTCATTTCATTTTAACTCTTCCTTATTTCAGTTTCAAGTATAGCATGGGTGTTTTGAGGAAAGAAATGGCAGGAGAGAGAGCTCTTTTGCTTTTGTATTAGATGGTGGAATGTAACCAGGGAAGCAAATAGAAGATGGGCATGAGTAATATTTTTTCTTCCCTTATGGAACTTTGAAATATCTCAAAGAGACATTGAGAAAGCTGTCTACTTTTCATTATTACAGAGTGACTGTGGAGTGGCTTGATGACTCATCAGATTTTCTGTGTTAGCTATTCCTGTGCTATATCTGCAAACCTCATGGAGATCATAGGCTTCGGGTCTGCATTTTCCTTTACCACCAACAGCATATGCCTAGAAGTAAGTTTTTTCAAGTTTTAGAAACCATTCACAATCTGACATAGGAAATCTCTCAAAATTTCATTTCCCAAGCTTTGCCATGGAAATCTCTGTCTAAACAAAGCTGCTTGAAATTGTCCTAAATATTTTAGTCTGATATTATAGGTTAAAGGTTCTTTGCACCCTAGAATTTATAGTTCAGGATATATGAGGAAGGGTCTGAAAATGTGCATACATGACAATTTACCAAGTGATGCTGATATTGCTAGTCTGGGAATCACACTTTGAGAACCACTTTTCCAGACCATTGTGTAGGGAGCAGCTATATGGTAAAGCTTTGGACTGACCTGTTGGCAAACTACAAACAAGTCCCAGCTTAGAGGGCACAGCCCTCTTAGCATAATTAGGCTTGACCTTATGACACTCCCTAGATCTTAACTGGGTAGCTAATGGGCTGTGGGAAATGCACCAAGTGCTACCAAAACAAGTGAAACTCACAAAAACATTGTAACTATGGTGACCAATACCTTGTTCACCTCTGACTATAAAATAAAGGCTCAGCTTGCCATCTGGATCTCTCTCTGTGGCCTCTTATTCTACCTAGACCCTGCTTATTCTCTTTGTTTTTTCTACATCATTCACACCCCTCCTCCACCCCTCAGACTCACTGAACCCTTGGCTGAGCTGAGCTGGCCTGGCACACTCTTGCTACTCATGAGTCTTGTTGTTACAGATCAGATCAGCATTACCTGATTGTGTTAGAAAAGGGAATGACTGTGCCTCTCAAGTTTTAATCATCCAGGAATCTTATTCAATGCCACTTGAAATCAGTAGGTCTTGTATGAGGTCTAATATTCTGCTTCTCTAATAGGCTGCCAGACATACGAAGGCTATTGTTTATCAGGTCACACTTGGACTAGCAAGGTTTTATAAATTCTTGCCTAAGTATTTTTTTCTCGTATTTATGTCAAAAATTATTACCTTCTCTTCCTCCTGCCACCCTGTACAAAGTACTCTAACCACTCTCATCCTTTACAAGCTCCTTCACATAAACAGAACAAAAGTTATCCTGCTCCCTACAAACCAAATGGGCCCTCTCTGTCACATGAAGCACAAAGCTTACTTGAATTTTGTTTGTTCCCAGTGTTTATCATTTCCCTCATTCTGGGTGAAAACAGAGTTATTTGTGTTCAAGCTTATTTGCACTGTAGAACTTTCATTATTTCCCCAAACATTTTTCTAGGCATCTTTATTCTTTCTTTATGTTTTCCCCTTAATATGTCTGTCTCTTAGTTAACAACATGTCCTACTCACCATCCTAAAATTCTTAACAATGAGCACAGGGTTTTTCACATAGTAAATATTCAATACACAGGTTTATCATTTTATTGAGTCAAATGGTCCTTTATTGGTTCTATATTCACAACTATAAAGATTCTAGTTCTTCTCCTCCTTGCTTTAAGAATTTATTAAGTTGGCAAACAAGCCCCAGTTTATTTTACAAAGAAATTCTCTCAGGATCTGCAGCCTTGCTCAGCTTTATAATTTATAACAGGCTTTGAGGATACCTCTGCGTATCTCCTTGGTCTTCACACTGTAGATGATGGGGTTGATCATGGGAGGTACAAATAGGTAGACATTGGACATCATGACATGAGCAACAGGTGGGGCACTTTTCCAGAAGCGGTGGATCATGGAGACAGCAATTATGGGCACATAGAAAGCCAGCACTGCACAGATGTGTGATATGCAGGTGTTGAGTGCCTTGAGCCGCTGCTCCCAGGATGCAATGGCCAGCACAGCTCTCAGAATCAATGCATAGGACAGCAGGATGAAAGCTGAGTCTATGCCGTAGGTGAAAATGACTACAAAGAGCCCATAGATGTTGTTAACACGAACATCTCCACATGCCACTTTCATGAGATCTGGATGGAGGCAGTACGAGTGATGTAAAACATTGCCTTTGCAGAAGGGAAGTCGTTTCACCAAGAAAGGAAAAGGCAAGAGAGTAGTGAAGCTCTTGGCAAGGATGCCCAGGCCCAAAGCCAAGATGCAGTTGTTGGTGAGCACAGTGGCATAATGTAGTGGGTCACAAATAGCCACAAAACGATCAAAGCTCATTGCCAGCAGTATGCCTGATTCCATGAAAGAGAAAGTGTGGATGAAGAACATCTGAACCAAACAGGCATCAAAACCAACATGGCGGTAGTTGAAGCAGAAGGTAGCAAGCACAGTTGGGAGTGTTGAGAAGGACACCCCCAGGTCATTGAGAGAGAGCATAGAGAGGAAATAGTACATGGGCTGGTGTAGAGCAGGCTCCCGAACCACCAGAGCAAGGATGCTGAGGTTGCCTGCAATGGAGATCAGATACAACATGCAGAAAACCAGGGCAACCCATGCTTGGCCTGTCTGCATCCCAGGAATCCCTGTCAGCTGGAGTGTATCTGGCTGGAAGGGGGTGCCATTGAAGCCCAACATGGCAGGCAGTTGTGAGAAAACAGATAGGAATTAGCCCAAGAGGGTGTTTTGAGGAGTTCTTCACTTCCTTTCAGACATCCTGTCTCCAATACAAAGGTCAGAGATTAAAAGTGTTTGTCGCTGTTCCTGCTTCCCCTATTAGACTTCCAGCTCTTTAAGGATAGCAATTGGGTTCTACTCATTTCTATATCAGCAGTGCCCAGTACCTTGTCTAGGCCATATTAGAAACTCTGTTAAGGTGTGATGATCAAATGAGTGCCCATATCATGGTAAGGCAACAAGGTAGGAGATATGATGAAAAAGTTCCTAATTCTCACCTTTACTTCCCCATCTTACCCCAGAAGCCACATTTGGGAGTTTGGGGGTGGAGGATTAGAGATTAACATAGCAGGGAAAGAGAAACATTGCGCACACCTTTGGAAGTCCTTTGGTAGATGCTGTAGATGAAGCCTCTACAGCTGTAAAATTGCAGTTTTAATAACCTTTACTAGGATTTCACCTCAGCCTTCCAATCCTTCCCTATCAGCCTACCCCTGAATAGGATGACACCAAAAATTGTTCCATCTTTGAGAATCACAAATTCCATTTCTTTAAAAATATTCTGACTACATCCTTCTATCTTCCAGCCCTCTTACCTTCTTGTGCCCTTGCACGTGTTCTCAGGATCTTGATAATTCTTTTTTTTTCCTGGTCTTTTTGTCTTTTAGCACTTTCTTTCTCACTTTTTGCTGACCTACTTTCCCATTAGAGCTGCTATCTTCATCTCACCTTTGCTTCTCTTTCACATTCACACAGCAAACCTCAACTTTCATAAATTCTATAATCTAACTGGTTGTGCAGCTGGATAAAACCAACGAAGTAACTATTTTGTTGGGAAGAAAAAAAAAAACACCACCTGATTTTATTTACCACTGCCTAAATTTTAAACTTATTTATATCTTTATCCATTCTTTTCCCCTGGTTCCTGAAAAAGAATAGCACTCTACCTTTAGGATTCCATTTCCTGCCTTCTTCTTCAGAAACCTTTTTCTTTAGTCCATTGTATGTATCAGCCTCTCACTTTATGTCCATTTCCCTTCAGGCAAAATGCATGTGCAAGACTATCCCATTATAAAAACAAAAGCTTCCCTTCCTAGCTGCCATTCTATTACCCTTACTCAGTTCTTAGTTAAGCTTCTTGAAACACTGTCTCTCCAGATCCAAAGGAAGGATAATACACTGCTGAGTGTATTATAGTGAGGCTTCCACATTTCATCTTACCAAATGAAACCGATTTCTCTATGGTCATCACTGACCACCTTGCTACTAATACTAATTCTAATAATAAATATTCTCAATACTCATTCATTTTGGCTTCCCTAGCAGTTAACTTCGTTGGTAACTCACCTTTTTAGAACTGCCTTCTTACTTTGGAGGCACCATTACTTCCCATTTTCTCCTACATTGACCTCTTCTTCTCTACCTTCTTTACTGACTTATATTTCTCTGTTGTCCTTCAACAGCATCAGATTAACTCCAGGAAAAGTAAGCAATATTTAGAACTGTGCAAACTGAGAAACCATATCTTAAAGACCTTTTTCTCAGCCTTTGTCCAAAATATATCTGTAACTGTATTTCCATGGTACCAGGTATCTCATACTAAAGCTCTATTCTGGAAGTTAGGCATAATGATTCTCTTATTCCTTTAACTTTTTCCTGAAATTTTCATTCTCTCTTAGTAAACTCAGTGGAAGTAGATGGCTACAAGAGCTTAGAAAATGACCAGGTATCATTCATAATCCTGAAAGTATGAGCCATGGTGTTTTTTCTCCCTTCCAAATGAAAATTCAAATGAACTCATCAATCGGTAAGATTTATTTTCTGTACTCCACCTCTAAACCTCTTTCTTCCTCCCAAGTCAGCTTTAAAGACCATGTTCCAAGAATCTTCTTACATCCAGCCTATCCAGATCTACTTTTTTTCTATAATCTTCACTCTAAGATTATCTTTAGGTTCTAAAGAAATGGAAAGTCACTCAGAGTACCAGCAGATACTAAGGACTCTCCTACAAGGTGAGTTTACCCCATTAGCCTTAATCCTTAATGTGTAAATTTAGATATTCCAGAAAGTCATATTTCATCCATGCTTCAGATTTCCCTCAGTATGGAAAGCAACTGTGAAAACTTCTTCCCCCAAAGAGAAGATCCTTCACCATTTTTTATTTGCTTTGACTGTAGGGGTGTCAGTTAAGGCTTCCTAAATATAACTAATTCTAAGATGAAACATTAAGACGATGGAGACAAACACAAACAATGCCCTTCTTTTACACAGCATGTACATGAACATGCACACACACAAATGGTCACACAAAGGTACTAGCAAATATACATCTCACACTTGTACACACAGTTACACATTCAAGTTTTTACAGGTATTATCTCACATCAAACAGACAGAAATCATTGTGCTCTTCCTTGGTCACACATAATGCTAGCACAACCACAGAACTTAAGAAGAGTAATATTTACTCATCAGTGTTATACACTATATTTCAGTTATCTTCCCTTGTTTATAGCAATCTGAACTCATACTTATAAACATACACACAAACATACACACACTACCAAAAATGCACAGTATTAATATACCCACAGTAGTACTCAACCAAGTATATTCCCATGATCTACTCACTACTGAAAATGCAGTTAAGATTGAAGATCACATTGTTGAATAACTTCAGTTCATTTGGTTCTGTGATTTTTTTTCTCCAGCTGCACACCCAAGACATATATTTGAAGGTATTTTGTAGCGGGAAATCTAAAATGCCCTCAAAACAAAATCTAGATCTAATGAATCAGCCCTTTCATAAGATTATGTGATTTGGTATTAGAATTTTGATTCAAATGGGTACCTGGCATCAGTGTCTGTAATCATAGGCTTTGGAAAGGAACAGATTTGTCTCATGCTTGGAGGAGAAATATGAGGGTCAGGAGGCTGCAGTAAGAGTTTTCAAGTTTGGGATAGTTTTAGGGAAGAGGCCCAAGAGGGTAATCTGAAAGGACACTCACTGGGTGGCAGAAGTTTCTTTTCCCTGTAGTTGGATGTACTGCACTGTGGGTCCATTAGCTAAAATGGCATCAGCTTACTTACTGAAGGACTCATAAATTTATGAAAACCCCAAGAGTCCTTATGATTTGTCTGTGGTTGGAGGAGGAGAGTGGAACCAACAGAGAGGGTGGGATCAATCAGTACTGTTGGGCCATAAGAGAATTGGTCCTAGCAGAATACCTTGCTTGAATCCATTAATCCCTCATGTCATTCATCTATATTCATTACTATGTTAAGCCTCCCTTGATCAGGGAATGCAAATGCTTCTATGCACATAAACATACCTCCTCATTGGCAGCCCCAAAGATATTCCTTTAAACATATTCAACTGTTTGATTTTTGCTAGCATTGGCTCTTTCAGATCCATATGCATGCAAACACATAAATGCAAATATGCCCAATAGCTAAGTCACTAAACACATATCTTAATATATCAAACACATATTATAATCTATATATTCTTTTATTGATGAGAGACACTAATGTAGATTATAGAAAGAATTTTAGAAATAGAGATTCATCCACATATCTGAAAAAAGAATCAGATATGTTTCAAATATATTCCCATGTTCACATATGAAAAGTATATTTTTAAACACATGCCCATATTCTCATTAATAAATCAACAAATGTCCACAAATTTATATTCCTATATCTCCTCATAGATTTGCATATATAATTTAAGTCCATTGTATTATTTTTTGGTAAAAATGCATGTTAGCATCTATATAAGAAGCATTCTTTTTACTCCTCCACTCATAAATTTTACAAACTTAGTTCAGTTCAACTAAGACCAAACAAAAGAATAGAAGAAAAACACATTTTTTAGCATAATTGTACTTCAGGTATTACTCTCAGCACTAATGTTACACAGAGCAATGAAGATCTAGCACCTAGCCCTAGCTAGGTTTGCTCATTGGATAGAGTATCGTCCTGCAAACTGAAGGGTCATAGGCTCAATGAGAATGCAGGAGGCAGCCAATCAATGATTCTATCTCATCATTGATGTTTCTATCTCTCTCTTCTCTCCCTTCCTGTCTCTCTGAAATCAATTAAAATAAATAAATACATATATACTTACATAAATAAAGCTAGCACCTATTCTTTTTAAATATATTTTTATTGACTTCAGAAAGGAAGGGAGAAAGAGAAATAGAAACATTAATGATGAAAAAAATCAATGATACACTGCCAATGGCCAAACCTGCAACCCAGGCATGTGCCCTAACCAGGAATGGAACCATGACCTCGAGGTTCATAGCTCGACATTCAACCACTGAGCCACACCAGCTTGGACCAGCACTTATTCTGTAAAGAAGATAAATATTTAAAAAAAAAAAAAACAGACACTCAACAGTCCAGACACCTTCTAGAGGCAAATATGCCTCCAAATGCTACTTAGAAATATGGCATAAACTTATTTCACAACAAAGTCAATGCTTTAATCTGAACTTATCTAATGTGCATATAAAACCTGTACATTGTAAATTTGAAAGAATTAAAATAACAATATAAAGAATTAAACTTCAATTAATTATATGAATGCTGAAATATTTAATAGGAAGTGCATTGATATTGTAACTTAATTTTGAAACACATTGATAAAGTAAATGGACCAATAGATGAATAGAGGCATGGACATATGGGTATATACATGATAAAGATAGCATAATAAAAAAAATATTAATAGCATGTAAGTTGTCAGTATACTGGTGGTTATTGTAAATTTCTCACACAAGTTTTCTGTATGTTTAAAATTTTTCATGATAAAATGTTGGAATGATTTTAAAATTTGTTATAAAAATATGTGACATAAAATATTACCTTACTTCCAGGTATAAAAGATAGTGATTCAACATTTATATACTTTATAATGTGATCATGACACTAAGTTTAGTCAATTTTTTTAAAAATATATTTTATTGATTTTTTACAGAGAGGGAGAGAGATAGAAAGTCAGAAACATCGATGAGAGAGAGACATCGATCAGCCGCCTCCTGCACGCCCCACAGTGGAGATGTGCCCGCAAGCAAGGTACATGCCCCCAACCCGAATCGAACCTGGGACCTTTCAGTCCGCAAGCTGACGCTCTATCCACTGAGCCAAACCGGTCTCGGCAGTTTAGTCAATTTTTGACAAGCAAAAAACAAACAGATGGAGCAGGACATAAACCATTTTTCTAAAAGCACAAAGCATGTTCAAAACTGCATTGAAATTCAACCAAATGCAAATTATTTCAAGGCCTATTTTAAAACAACCCTGGGCGTCTTTTGTATGAACTCAGTATTAGTAAGAAGTTATGGGATGAATTTTATATATTTGGCATAATTGATATCATAGGGTTAAAGAATCAAACTTCTCAGCTGTATCTTGTTTTTTGTTTTGTTTTTTTCCCCAAAGTTAATTGCTTATGATAAAGAAAAATGCACTCATGTCAATACCTGTGCCCCATTTTAGGGCCATCTGGTTCTTCCCCCAGACTATTCTCTCTCCATGGGAAGCTACAGAATCATGCAGAGTCAACGATAATAGAGTGTGATCAATGCTTTAATGGCAGAAATGAACAATGTTACCAAAGGAGAGTCATCAATTCTACTTGAGTGGCTAAGGTTTTAGGACTAAAGATAGCTTTTGATTGTGTGACAATCTTAAAGAAGTTCCTCCCATCTGGCTATCTCATTGTGTGAGAGATCATTTTACACAATAAGATTTCTACTCCTCAGAATGCAAGTTCAATGACTCTCATTCTCATCTTCCATAGACTACAGTAGTTATACCTTACGTGATACTGACTATGAAGATCAAAGCTCATGGGAGATTATTTATTTTACAGTGTTAGTGATGCATGAAGGCTTAGATGAGTGGGTGAAATACGCTTCCATTTTGTACCAATAATATACCTGATTAAGATCCACTCCTATTCTTCTGCAACTATTCTACATATCACAGGAGTCAAAATAGTTATTGAAGAATATCCCAATTTCCTGTGAGTGGACTTCCAGATGGGTTCCGCTGTTGGGAAGGATTGGCAGACAGAGAATATGTCATTCTCTCCACTCCCCCACTTAAAGCAGGGTCTCTGACATTGCCTCTCATCCATGGTCTCAGCTTCTACTGATTGAGATCATCTTGGATCCAGCTCCAACAACAAAGCCTTTGACTCTCAAGCCTAGAGGTGGTAGTGGCTTTCTGATGTTGCAAATATCTGTGTTGTATTAACATCTGATAATCAGTTTTTTAGCTATTTTGATACCGTATAAAGAATTCCCAGATTTGGCTCAGTGGATAGAGTGTCGGCCTGCAGACTGAAGGGTCCTAGGTTTGATCCCAGTCAAGGGCATGTACCTTGGTTGCCGGAACATCTTCAGTAGGGGATGTGCAAGAGGCAGCTGATCAATGTTTCTCTCTCATTAATATTTCTAATGAGAAAAATCAAATAAAAATTAATAAAAATTAAAAGAATTCCGAGGATTAAGTTCATTGTTTCATTGTGTTAGTTATCATATTATCTTCTCTCGATCTCAATCTCACCTTTTATATTATTAATTGTGATACTAGGGCTGGGCCTCTGAAAACTGTATTTCTCCTTTGACAAAGAGCTCCAACAATCTGCAGAAAGGGCCAAGGAGTGGCAGGAGGCTCTAGGAAGCTGGGGCAGGATGGAGGGCTTTCTTTCTGTTGCTTTCAGTGTTACCCAGTAAAACTTATTCATCCAACAACCAGTGGTTAATTCCAGTGGCATTAATTGAGTCCCTATTGCAGCTTTTCAATACTCCAGGAAACAGTCTTCCCATGATCTCCTAAAGACCTTAGGACAGTAGTTCTCAACCTTTCTAATGCTGCAACCTTACAGTTTCTCATGTTGTAGTGACCCCCAACCATAAAATTATTTTTGTTGCTACTTCATAACTGTAATTTTGCTATTGTTAATGAATCATAATGTAAATATTGGTGTTTTCCGATTGTCTTAGGCAACCCTGCTAGTGGTTCTCAACCTGTGGGAACCCTTGAGGAATGTCCAAATGCCCATTTAGGCCCAATCCTGGTATGATTGGGCCTAAAAGGGAAGTTGGATATCCCTCTCACAATCCAGGACTGCTGGCTCCCAACTGCTCACCTGCCTGTCTTCCTGATTGCCCCTAACTGCTTCTGCCTGCCAACCTGATCACCCCCTAACCACTCCCCTGCCAGCCTGATTGATGCCTAACTGCTCATCTGCCAGCCTGCTTTCCCCTAATTGCCCTCCCCTGTGGGCCTGGGCGAGGGGCCTGTGGTGGTTTGCAGGTCGG
>JAAGEH010000135.1:10769983-10781146 GCA_011751065.1 Lasiurus cinereus | reverse complement strand
AGGTCGGCCAGCACCCCCCCCCCCCCCCGCGACCCAGGTGGAGGCCCTGGTATCTGGGATTTATTTTTCTTCTACAATTGAAACTTTGTAGCCTGGAGAGGAGCCAAGCCTTCTGCTTGCACAGCCATTGAAACTTTGTTGCCTTAAGCGGAGGCCTGGGCTGGTCAAGGTGTGTGGAAAGCTTGGCTTCCTCCATCACCAGGGGCAACCCAAGCCTCCTTCCTGCTCTCTCTGTGGCCATAGCCATCTTGGTTGGCTAGTGGGCGTGGCTGGTGGGCGTGGTTGGTGGGTATCGGGGATGTATGGTCAATTTGCATATTACTCTTTTATTAGATAGGATTATTGACTACATTATATTCCCTATGCTGTACTTTACATCCTCCTCTCCGTCAGTGCCTGTTATTTTGTAACTTTCCATTCTTAATCCTTTCATCTTTTTCATCTAGTCCCCCAACCACCTTCCCTTCTGGTAACCATCAGTCTGTTCTCTGTCTGTATTAATGACTTTGTTTCTATTTTGTTTGTTTATCCTGTCCTTTAGATTTCTACAAGGGAAATCATAAGAAAGAGTTTTAAAATGCAAATAATGTAGACAAAATCACAGAAGCACAAAGTCATGAAATAGAGTGCTTGTTTGAGAATCTGCAGGAGATCCAGAAAGACAGGAACAAATATTGTGAGGCTTGGAGTGAAGAGAGACCATTGGAAAGGGAAAACAAAGGTCTTATATATATTAAACAGTGCAAATCTTGCAAAAGGAATGGTTTGAGAACAGAGAACAGGCAAATTCTAAATTGCATAATTGCAGCTCAGGAAAAAAATGGCCTCTTGAGAGGAGAAATGCCAATCTGCTAGAAGTTTGGGTTATATTTGTACATGGAACACAATTTTAAAATAGATTCTTCCTATTTCAAAATGGCTAATACATGAAGACAATGGATGCTGTAGTCTTAATGGGCAACACACTAGGACATTTTCAATATGTTTTTCATAGAACCAGATGGCTGACTTGTAAACTCCTTCTCTGAATTTAGTAGTTCTCAACCAGGAGTATATTTGTCCCTCAGGGGACGTTTGGTAATGTCTGAAGGTATTTTTGGTTGTCATTAGTAGGGTGGAGCATCTACTAGGTAAAGATCAGGAGTGTTGTTACATATCCTATAATGCACAGGTCATCATATCACAACTAAAGATCATTTATCCCAAAATGTAAATCTTGCTAAGATTATGAAAATCTGTCTTTATTAATGGTCAACTGAATTATGAATTAGATAATTTAAATAAAGATCTCTGAAGAGATCCCTTTGAAAGAACTGTCTCCCATCCCACACTCAAGAGAAAGGAAAGAGTGGTACATTTCACTTTACCTTGAGTCAAAAGAGAGGGACCTCAAGGATTCTGCTCAGGAAACGTATGTTTCTGAAATTAGGGGAAAGAGAGTCACAACAGACTCTTGCCTGGGAATCTAAATGGAGTGGTAAAAGTTTACTTGCATTCTGATGGCAGAAGTGAATGAGAGACTGTTGCTGTTTTGGTTAGGGTATTTATTGCAGTAGAGGAAGGCCGACCGTTTTCTGATGGGTTATATGCTAGAAAGACAAGGCTTGGTGTTGTCTTCGAGCCTGTCCTGAAGAAAGCATGAATCTATAAGTGGGATCTTGGTTTTGGGATGGAGTCGTAAGCAACCAAACAGATTCAAGATTTTTTAAAAGTTCAAATCAAGTGGAGAAGTAAAAGGTGGGGAGATGTTTCTCTGAATGATCTCTGAAAGTACTCAATGCAAGAAAAAGTCAACTTTAAACAGTTAAGATACCTGGTAAACATTTTAGTAGCTAACTAAAGCACTAATGAATTGTGAAGCTTTCACTTCTCCTTCTCCGTCCTCCCTGGAGAGGTCAGAAACTGGTTAGCAAGTGAGGGATGGGAGAATGGGAAAGGCTATAATCTAGACACTGGGAAGCTTAACTTACAACCTGAGTTTGGGTATTCTAATTACTTACCAGAAGATGTTTTATTATTTGAATGTGATGAGAAATCTCAGGGAGCTCGATTTTCAAACAGGAGTAAAGAAATAACTAGGAGTAGGAAAAGATGGCGGCTGGCAGGACGGAGATGAGGGAGAGAAAGTGAGTGAGAGGATGAAAGGAGAGTGTGTGGATGTGTGTGGGGTGTGTGTGAGTGAGTAAGGGACAGTTAAATCTCACAGGAGCAGCAGGGGCTGGCAGTCTAGGCTCTCTTGGACAAGGAGAGATTACCACCATGAAGGGAACTCCCCAGACTGCGGGACTCAGGCATGGAGCCCATGCCATCTTGAAGGGGAAAATGGCCTTTCTTTGGGAACTCATCAACACCACCAACCAGAAAGGTCTTGGAACTGCCCTGCATCCCAGCAGCCACTCCAACCAAAACCTTGCTGCCACAGCTGCAGACCCTCAGACCCTGGGACCTCCACCTCCAAAGCACTAAGTGCAACCTCCCTTCCTCAGTGGTGGAATCCAGTCCATATTTCCAGCGTGCAGGCAGCCAGGGCGCTCTGCTCCATAGGGAGTGCCTGGAAGCCAGTGGGAGCTTCCATGGGTGTGATTTTGTACAGACAAGGGTAACAGCCCCATGGTAGAATTTCTAAATGCGCTCCTTCTAAATAACTGCCAACATTTACCCCTGTGGCTCAACCTCAGTGCAGGACTCCTCAGGGTGCATCATTAGAGGGCTGTGATGAGGGAGGCGGGGGAGAAAGGATCCTCACAAAGGAACAGGATACCTGAGCTCATCTATCTACAGCATGTACTTGAAGCAGCTCTGAGTCTCGGCTGGGTGGCATTTGGCACAAACAAGGGAGCCCTGCCTGCAGTAGAATTTCTGAATACCTTTTTCCTAAATAACTACCCATATCTACCCCAGAGCCTCAACCACAGTGCAGGACCCCGCAGAGTGCCTTAGAGCCATGTGCCTGGCAAACTTATCTCCACAGATGCGAAGTTCCAACAGGCAGGCACCCTGAGCTCATCTACCTGCAGGGGGCTCTTAAAGAGCCACTGTGAGCTGTCTCTGGGTGCGACTTCGAACAAACAGGGGTGCACTCCCCCCCAGCAGTAGAAATTTTGAATTCACTCACCCTGGATACCTGCCCACAGACACCTCAATTAGAGGGCTACACTGCCAGGGCCCTTCAGAGTGCTTCTGTGTGCCTTGCTGACAAACTTAGCATGGGTGCTCCTGTGAGCTGCCACTGAGGGTAAATGCCTATCCACCAGAGATGCAGCAGTAAAATCTGAGTCTTCCCACCTCACAACTACAGAACTCTGGGTACCACAGTCATACCTCTCCCGAGTGTAGGCCCTCTGAACCACATCACCCAGACAGACGGGTCCTTGGTGCCATTGTGAGTCCTGCTGGGCACATATGATCTCAATTAAGGGTGCTAAACAGCAAAAATAGGAACACTCTCCTCCATGGCTGCCAACTTTTAAAGACCACAGTTGTGCTGCTCAAGCTCCTAGATCTACATCAAGAGAACCCAAATAGCTCAACTAGGGAACTACAATAGATTAACAAGCACAGGAAAACTGAGAGAAAACACCAGTAACATCATTCCCCGCCCCCAAAAAAGGGCAATTAGATCCACAATTAAAACACTACAGGAAAACATGGGAAGACAAAAAGCAATCCCCAAAGGAAAGAAAAAGAGGAATCATCAGAAAGGGAGTTAAATGAAATTGAAGCTAGCAGCTTATCAGAGAAAAAATTCAGAGTAATGATTTTAAGGATGTTTAAATTAATGGATGACAAATACACACAACTCAACAACAAATACACAAAACTCAATGAGAACTATAAGGAGCTGAATGAGAATGTCACCAACATGAAAAGAAACCAAGAGTAGATGAAGAATGACATAGCTGTAATGAGGAACACAATGGAAGGCCTAAACAGTAGACTAGGAGAGGCTGGGGACTGCATCAGCAAATTAGAAGACAAGGTAGGAAAAAAACACACAAACACAACAGAAGACTTAAAAAACAAGAATAGAGCCTAAGAGAGCTTTGAGACAACACAAAATGAAACAACATTCTCTTAATAGGGATACTAGAAGGAAGAGAAGCAAAGAATAAAAAATTTATTTGAAGAAATAATGACAGAAAACTTCCCTGGTATTTGCAAGAAAAGAAACTATGCAAGTTCAAGAAGTACACAGAGTCCCAAATAAGTTGAACCCCAAAAGACTGACACCAAGATACATCATAATTAAATTGGTGGACACTAACAACAAAGTAAGAATCTTAAAGGCTGCCAGAGAGAGACAGAAAGTTACCTACAAGGGATCTCCTATTAGAATATCAACTGATTTCTCAACAGAAACACACCAGGTCAGAAGGGAATGGAATGAAATATATAAAGTGATGCAAAACAAGGGTTTGAATCCAAGAATACTATACCCAGAAAAGCTATCATTCAAAATTGAAGGTGGAATCAGGAGCTTCACAGATAAGAAAGGGCTAAGAGAGTTTATTACTACCAAGACAATGCAAGGAATGTTAAAAAGGACTGCTGTAAAAAGAAGAGAAAGGCAAGAAGAAACACAAACACTAAGGAAAATATGTCAACAAACATGAACTTGTCAATAATAACATTAAACATAAATGGGTTAAATGCACCAATTAAAAGACATAGGGTAGCTGAATGGATAAGAAACCATGATACATATATTTGGTGTCTACAAGAAATCCACCTCAGAGCAAAGGATTCACACAGACTGAGAGTGAAGGGATGGAAAAACATTTTTTAGGCAAATAAAATTGAGAAAAAACTGGGGTGGTGATACTTATATATGATAAAATAGACCTCAAAGTAAAGACCTTAACAAAAGATAAGGAAGGCCACTACATAATACTAAAAGGAGCAATTCATCAAGAAGATATAACTCTGGTAAACATATATGCACCCAATACAGGAGCACCCAAATACATAAAAAAAAATATTCTGGAAGATATCAAAGGAGAGATCGACAACAATACAATCATAGTAGAGGACTTTAATACACCACTGACATAAATAGATAAATCCTTTAGAGAAAAAAATCAGCAAAGAAACAGCAAGTCTAAATAACTCACTAGATTATATGGACCTAATTGACATCTTCAGAGTATTTCACCCCAAAGTCACAGAATATATGTTCTTCTCAAGTGCACATGGAATATTTTCAAAAATAGATCACATATTGGCTCACAAGCAAAGTCTCCCCAAATTCAAAAAGATTGAAATCATATCCAGCATTTTCTCAGACCACAATGGCATAATATTAGAAATAAACTACAATAAAAACATTCCAAAAAATTCAAACACTTAGAAATTGAATAGCATGTTATTAAACAATGATTGGGTTATCGATGAGATCAAAGAAGAAATTAAAAATATCCTGGAGATTAATGACAATAAAAACACAACAATGCAAATACTATGAGACACAATGAAAGCAATGCTGAACGGGAAGTTTGTAGCTCTACAGGCCTACCTCAAAAAACAAGAAAAAATAGTAATGAATTACCTAACTCAACAACTCAAAGAATTAGAAAGAGAGCAACAAGAAAAGGCCACAGTGAGCAAGAGAAAGGAAATAATAAAGATCAGAGCAGAAATGAATGACATAGAGAACAAAAAGAAAAATACAAAAGATAAACTGTCGAGGGCGGTCTCGGTTTGACAAAGTCCCGAGAAGGCAAGCGTTCACAAAGTGAGCTGCCTCAGCACCTCGACCCCCCCTAGTTTTACTGGAATTGTTTCTAGCTTTGCTTAAGGCTGCTTGCTTAGTTAGCTAAAGCTTAAGGAACGAGGAAATCATAATGGAGTTTGCTTAACCACGACATTCCATGAGTAAATGATCCTGAGTGTCTATTCTTGCCTGAGGTTTAGTGATTAACAAACTGATTGTCTTGAAACAAAGAATGGCTAAAGGTCAGATAAGAGAACTGAAACCAAGAGTCTCTGTAATAAAGAAAGTAATGAAAGGCTTGCAAACATGCTAGCATAACTAACATGTATAAGTAGTCTTAGAAAAATAAACTCGGGACTGCAGTCTTGAACTGTCAGTCCTCCCGATCCCATCTTTGTGTCTGTCTCTTTTCTTTTCTCAATCCTCACCCCCCTTTCAGGTACTGTTCGACTGTAGTGCCGGCTGGCACCTGCAATAAACAAAATCAAGAGCTGGTTCGTTTTGAAAGAATAAACAAGATTGATGAACCTCTAGCCAGTCTCACCAAGAAACAAAGAGAGAGGACCCAAATAAACAAAATCAGAAATGAGAGAGGAGAAATAACTACAGACCCCACAGAAATACAAAGGATTGTTAAAAAAATATTATGAACAACTGTATTCTAACAAATTACACAACCTAGAGGAAATGGACACATTCCTAGAAAAACACAACCTTCCAAAACTCACTCAGGAAGATTCTAAAAATCTCAATACACGGTAACTATGCAATAAATTGAAGCAGTCATTTAAAAGCTTCCAGCAAACAAAAGCCCAGGGCCAGAAAGCTTCATAGAGGAATTTTACCAAACATTCATGGAAGAACTAAAACCTATCTTTCTCAGACTATTCCAGAAAATTCAAGAGGAAGGAACACTTCCAAACTCCTTCTATGAAGCCAGCATCACCCTCATACCAAAACCGGATAAAGATAACAATGAAATAGAATTACAGGCCACTATCCCTCATGAACATAGATGCCAAAATCCTCAACAAAATTCTAGCAAATTGAATCCAGGAGTGCATGAGAAAGATCATACACCATGACCAAGTAGGATTTATCCTAGGGATGCCAAGATGATACAATATTTGCAAATCAATAAATGTGACACATTACATAAAGAAATTGAGAGAAAAAATCACATGATCATATCAATTGATGCAGAAAAAGCACTTGACAAAATCTAACACCCTTTCTTGATAGAAACTCTAAGCAAGATGGGAATAGAAGGATCATACCTCAACATAATAAAAGCCATATATGACAAACCCACAGCCAACATCATACTCATTGGGCAAAAATCAAAACCATTTCCCCTAAAAACAGGAACAAGACAGGGATGCCCACTCTCTCCACTCCTATTCAACATAGTGCTGGAAATACTAGCCATTGAGATCAGACAAGAAAAAGAAATAAAAGGCATCCAAATTGGAACAGAAGTAAAACTGTCCTTATTTGCAGATGACATGATACTGTGAAAAGAAAACCCTAAAGGCTTCATCAAAAATTATTAGACTTAATAAATGAACTCAGCAATGTAGCAGGATATAAAATTAATACCAAGAAATCTATGGCATTTCTATATACCAATAATGAACTTACAAAAAGAGAGTCTAAAAAAGCAATCCCATTTGCCATCACACCAAAAAAATTAAGATACCTAGGAATAAACTTAATGAGGAGGTAAAAGACCTATATGTGGAAAACTACACAACACTGGTAAAATAGATAGAGGAAGACATAAACAGATGAAAGAACATACCATGTTCATGGTTGGTAGAATCAACATCATCAAAATGTCCATACTACCCAAAGGAATCTATAAATTCAATGCAATCCCCATTAAAATACCAATGGCATATTTCACAGGCCTAGAATGAACTTTCCAATAATTTATCTGGAATAAAAAAAGGCCCAAATAGCAGCAGCAATCCTGAGAAAGAAGAACAAAGTAGGCGGGAACTCAATACCAGATTTCAAGCTGTATTACAAAGCCACTGTTTTCAAAACAGCCTAGTACTGGCACAAGAACAGACATATATATCAATGAAATATAATAGAAAACCCAGAAATTGACCCAAACCACTATAGTCTATTAATATTTGACAAAGGAGGTGTGAACATACAATGGAGTCAAGACAGTGTCTTCAACAAATGGTGCTGGGAAAATTGGACAGATACATGCAAAAAAATGAAACTAGAACACCAACTTATGTCATACATAAAAATAAAATTAAAATGGATAAAAGATTTAAACATAAGAAGAAAACCATATAAATACTAGAGGAGTCCACAGGCAGCAAAATCTCCGACATATGCTGAAGAAACTTCTCTGATTCTGCTTCTAGGGCAAGGGAAACTAAAGAAAAAATAAATAAATTGGACTATATCAAAATTAAAAGATTTTGCACAGCAAAGAAAACCATCAACAAAACAACAAGAAAGCCCACTTCAAGGGAGAACATATTTGCCAATGAGATCACTGTAAGGGTTTAATCTCCAACATTTACAGAGAACTCATACAACTTCACAAAAAGAAGATAAACAACCCAATCAAAAGTGGGCAACCAATCTAAGTAGGCACTTCTTGAAAGAAGACAGAAGGAAGGCCAAGAGACATATGAAAACCTGCTCAAAGTCACTAAAAATCAAAACAACAATGTGGTATCGTCTCACACCTGTCAGAATGATTATCATCAACAAATCAACAAACAAGTGTTGGCAAGGATGCGGAGAAAAAAGATCTCTTTTGCACTGCTGGTGGGAATGCAGACTGGTGCAGCGACTGTGGAGAAGACTATGGAGTCTCCTCAAAAAACTAAAAATAGAAATCCCACTTAACCCAGTGATCACACTTCTAGGAATATATCCCAAGAAACCAGAAACACCAACCAGAAAGGATATATGCACCCCTATGTTCATAGCAGCACAATTCACCATAGCTAAGATTTGGAAACAGCCTAAGTGCCCATTTGCAGATGAATGGATTAAAAAAACTGTGGTACATCTACATAATGGAATACTGTGCTGCAATAAAAATGGAGCACCTACCATTTTCAATAACATAGATGGAGATGGAAAGCATTGTGCTAAGTGAAATAAGCCAGGGAGAGAAAGATAAATATCACATGATCTCACTCATTTGTGGAATATAGTGAACAACATAGACTGATTAACAAGAACAGACCTAGAGACTGAGAAACATCAATCAGAACATCAAACCTCAGGAAAAGTGGGGTTTGGTATGAGTAAGGGGGAGAGATCAACAGAGGACTTGCATACATGCATATGAGCCTAATCAATGGACACAGACAACAGGGGTGTGTGGCATGAGTAAAGGGCAGGGGTAATGGGAGAATAGGGACACATGTAAAAAATAAAAATAAAAATAAATTATAAGAAAAAAAATAAAAAATTAAATCTAATCCATACTAGCAGTCACTATAACCTTAAGAGAAATTGTTTTATGCGACAAAGATTTTTAAATGAAACTCTCTGTACCATGGAAATTATTTTGAAAGGAAATAAAGAGAAGTTTCCTTCAAATGTCTTAAGGATTGTAATTCAAAGTCAATATTTTTGGCCTCTTGAGCTAAAGTAAGTAACTTGTGGTTTTTCCCTCCCTGACAAAGTTTAGATAAAGCTACAGAAAGAAACTGACAGCCAGTTTGAAACTGAATTGCCTTTGCCTAGAGCAAAGAATATCCTTGCGTGATATTATTCTACAATGTCAGTATAATTCTTGATATTTCACAACAGCATATTGTACAATTGCCCCAAACAAAATTACAAACTAATTCTTTGAATTTTTGGCAACAATTTTAAAAAGGACATGAAAGGATTCAATTCCTTTCAGAAGGGATTAAGGCATTGGGAAAGCACTTGAGCATACTATACGGGGCCCCTCTTATCTTTTTTGCCTAGAGGGGCCCTCTTCTCATAATCCAACTGTCCTCAACTGTTGCCTGAGATTTCTATTCATGCTGAGGTTGAAGCCTCGAGGTGGCTGGTATAATGGATCTATCTCTCGCCCAATGGTGTGAGCTAGGCCCTTTCTGGAGAAGGAACCTGAGTTCCCTGAGATATGTGATCAGTGCTGGGCCCCGCCAGCAGGCAAGGGGATCCCAAGGCAGGTGCTGGGCGTGGAGGCCACTGAGGAATAGGCTACCAAGGAGACAGAACTGAACCTCACAACACCCTGGTTGGCCCCCGGAGGAACAACCTAAGACAAGCACAGTCACAGAGGGGTCGTCAGGAGAGAACTTGGGGGTCAACAGAGGTGGGGCACAGACCATTACCCCCTCAACCTTGCAAGGACCTGAACCCTCACCCCTTCTGAGGGAGGTCTCTTGCCCCCATGGCTGCTTCGCTTCCCATGCCCAGCACAGATTGGTACCCAGATAACAGACAGAGACTTGGCCCAGCTCAGATCGGGACCCAGGTAACAGACAGAAACTTGGCTGACAGTAGCTGCCCTATATCTAAATTCAGCCTGGCACCGGGAATGCTCATGGTCTTACTCAAGAGTGCAAATAATCCCTTCCACTAATATTTACAGGGTAATCTAAGATTGTTGGTAGACTATTAAATTTGTCAGTAAAAGAGTAATCAAGCTTTCAGGTTAATTTAAATTAGCTAATGGAAATAGGTAAATATTCAAGAAAATTTAATTGTATTGGACAAAAGTGGTTTCTAAAGTATTAACTAAAATTTCTATTGGTAGTTCATCTCATGATAAAATTGCTTAACATGCAATGAACATAAAACAGGCATATTTGTGTACAAAAATAATTAAAATTTAAAGTTATTAAGATTGCATTAAAAATTGTTACCAAATTCTCCATTAATCAAAAAAGGGGGTATAGTAGGATAATATCATGAAAGAAAAAGTATCCTGTAAGTAAATTACATCTAGAAAATTTTTCTTTAGAAAATTAATTTTCATTTGTAATACTAACAGCAAGACACCCATGAAAAACACAAATGGTGTCAAAATAAGCCAAAGGAAATCGTTTGGGCAAAAATAAAAAGGATCCCAAGTCAATTTTATAGAAAAGATTCCTTTATTAACTTTTGGTCAGGAATATGTTTATATTCTTTCAGAAAACAATTCCAAGACCATGTGGACTCCTGCAACAGAGAGAAATTGACAGGTCTGTTCCAACCACGAAGACAAGAGGAGAAATAGTCCAGAGATGGAAGACACGAACAACGCCTTGCCATGCTAGCAGTCAGCAGCTGTGCATCGCTTGCTACAGGATGCCTAGGACCAAACCAGAGATGGTCGGACCTACATTGCCATCATTTGTCCACCATCCAGATACCATTGCTGACATGTACACATAAGGAACTGTTTGACATTGAAACTGGGACTCAGAACTATTGGACATTGAAATTGGGACTCAGAACTATTG
>JAAGEH010000135.1:10686545-10769973 GCA_011751065.1 Lasiurus cinereus | reverse complement strand
TGGGACTCAGAACTATTGGACATTGAAATTGGGACTCAGAACTATTGGATATTGAAATTGACATTTTTTTGTTCTTATAGGTTTATTTCTAGCCTGCAGAAGCAAGATGTTTTTATAGAAAAGAATCAGGGGGACGGGGTGGGAGGAAGATTCAGCGGCAAAGAAGCAGTGAACAGACTGTCATACTACAGCAGGAAGGCAGAGGAGGTTGGCGGGGGTGCTGTAAGAGATCAACCAAATGACTTTATGCATTTATATAAGCATAACCAATGGATACTAGGGGGGTGAGGGCAGGTGAGCACATGTAATGGGAGTAGGGAAGGCGGGGAGGTCAATAGGGGGAAAAAAAGGAGACATACGCACTACTATTTGTAATACTTAAACAATAAAAATAAAAATTAAAAAATAAATTAAAAAAAAGAAATAACTAGCCTTATTCAATACATGCAAAAGGAAAAGAAAAGTAAAAATAGTTATTTTATGATTATGTCTTATTTGTGAGCTTGGTCAAAATATTAAGTAACCCTGAAATCTCTCATAGTGCCTGGACATCCATCACCAGATAGCATCTTGCATTGGGTATTAAAGTGGTCTGGCAAATTGCTGAGTTATTTTTCAGCTAAAAGAGCGCATGCTTTAGTCTCATAAGTCATTAAGAATCTCAAGAGACTAAAACCTGATGCATTTTCAGACACAGAGTCAGCATCAATCCTCTCTCTCCAGAGGCTTAGAGTGAGATATAAAAGTGGCAGGCATGAATTCATCTAAGAGACAGAGAGAAGGATAGGCTATTCTGTGATATCTCTCATCTGACTTTCTCCTGGTGAGTCCTGAAACCCTGCCATGGTGAGCTAGCTGACTCTCCTGAAGTCTGATCCAAGAGAGTTAAATCAGGACGAGAGTAGGAAGAGTGAGGGAGAGACTTGGTGGGAGTTATTTTATAGCAGCATCTTAGATTGATCAGAGTAGGTGGAAAGGTTCTTTGTCTTGGGTTCTTGTTTGCGAATTGCCAACTAACTGATTTTGTAAATATTTATCTGAATAGTTCACTTTCCAGAGTCAATTCATTGGGATCAAGGATTTTATGATTTATTAACGTTATGGCAAGGTCAGAGAGGCTCCGAAATCCCAGAGCAAAGTGGTCGCCACCTATTATTCCATGACTCAAAATAACAGCTGAGCCAGGACATGAGGTCAAACTGTGCTTGCCTTATAAATTTTGAGATAAAATATGTACAAGTCCCCAGGGAATTAAAAAAGTAGAATAAATCAGCTAGTCATAAACTTTATATGAACCATAAGTAGCTAAGCATTTCTTTTATTATAGTCTTTTGAGGAGCCTCTCTCTATACCCCTCCAATCCCATGACTACCTTATTTTGCCTTCAGTCAGCATTCTTAGCAAATCTTCTTGGGCCATTCTTTGCTTGACCAAATATTAAAAACTAAAATAAAATACCAGAGACATAAAGGATATTAGAATATTCCATAAAAAAAACCCACACAATTACATATAAACAAGAAGCCTCTGAAAGGAGAATCAGTTTTTCCAAGTTTATACACCAGAGCCTATTGGAACCTGGGTTAAATCTTAATACCCAGCCTGGATACCCAGCCTGGGCTCGTGCCTTAAATTACTCTGGTTCCTATGTGACTTCAGTTAAAGGAAAGGTTATGGATATATATTCCAGCATTGGAGACAATTGCTTTTTGTGTCATTTTAACCACATTAATCTGACTTTAGCATTCCCTTTGTTCAAGGGCACCTAAGATATCTCCATTCAAAAATGTGTACTTGTATTTTTCTTTTCAACTTTTTCAACACCTTAATGATATCTCAAATATCTCAATAAGATATTAAAAAGTCTTATAGATCTGATCTTTTTTATATTGAAATTTTTATAACTGACTTGCCACAACACCAGGAGGCAAGCTCACTTCCTTCAGTGTTCACACCTAGCAAGGATTAAATGAGTAATGGACTACAAAGATCCTTGCAGAGTGTCTAGGAAATGACATGTACTGAATATGTATTACTTTTTTCCTCACTGTGTTTTTTTCTTCATATGCATCCAAACAAACAAGAAAGCTATTGGTCAAGGTAGCCTTTTTGCCTAAAACTTAGGTTTTTATACCCAGAATGGCTTTAGCCTTGCCCTTCACAGAACCTTGATTTTGTTAAAGCCTACTTCCTTCTCCCTTCCCTTTATATTCTCCTTACATTAGCTCAGTTCTCTTCTATTTTCTCTGATCACCCCTATGAGACTCTGTATTTAAAAATGGGAATTGTAGCCAGGTTGGAGAGACAAGAAACAAACAAGGTCAGTCAATTCTGGATCCTAAGGAATCAATTCTGGATGGGAGAGAGACATCCAGGACCAGAAAAGATGCACTCAATCACACAGAGAAGTGGCCACTGACTTTCTGGGACCCACAAGAAGATCTGAGTTCTGTACTGCCAGGGAAAATTCAGCAAGGTATCCTGGAGTGCTACCACTGCATCACATGGCAACTCTGTGTCCTTCTAATGCCTAGGGCTCCCAGATTCCCCTCCTTCTCCTACAGTCCCATCAAAAGGAATCCGAGATCATGCTATGGACTTGCTTTGTTAGAGGTGGGAGAGGAAAGAGAAGGGGAAAATAGTGGTATTTCTGAAATTCCTTTTCCAAAAGAGGGTGCCTCACAATCCTCAAACATGTCTGCCAGGTGAAAAGCCTCTAGCTGCTTTAATGCCATCCATAATGAGGAAATGAACATGAAAGGGTTTCAAAAACATTCAAGTGAGAGAAGAATAAAATATATAATCACTTCTCAAGGGAAATGGCAGTGAATTAGCCTCTAGGAATTGAGTATGAAATATGTATAAGAAAAACTGTAAATAAAGGCAATACATGATGGGGTGAGAAAGTACCTAAATGTTGATGAGTGACTTCATAACAGTGGACAAGTGAGGTCTACAAATATGCAGTTGGAAGTGTTGTGTGAGTGCATGAACCTATGTGTAACCTGAGTGTTATAAAAACACAAATGCTATATATATGTCAGTATGGAATGAGCAGGGATAGGGCTGTGCATGTCCAAGAGTATACAGGTCAGGAGGCAGTGTGTGTACGTATTTGTATAATAAGAGTAAGATGGCAAGAGAGAGAGCTGTCAATAATTATTGTAAGGATATGAACAGAATCCTTTATAAGGCTGGTGTTGAGGGTCATGAATGTGTCTATGTGAATAATGAACATGTTGAGAGTATATGACTGAAAATCTGTATCTGGAACAATACCCTTCCATAGACTGCATGTTAGTGTACCTATAGACTATTGAGGGATGAATTCACATGTTATTAAAAGGATGAACAGCTTTGTGCCTTTGCAGAAACATGTGGTTTCTTTGTTGCTATTTTTGCAGCAACTCTGACAATGAAAAGATGATGTCCAGAGGCAATAATTTCCTCCACATCCCATTGCCCCTCTCTCTCCCACTCCCTTGGTGACATACATAACTCAAACTAACTCTGGGAGATGCTCTCATTAATCAGTGACACATCTGAATCTTGAAATATTTTCAAGAATATATTTAAATAAATATTTCTAAGAGCTATTGAAAATTCAAATTCCTGGTATCCTTTTAACAACTATCTATGAATTACAGCTAAAACATCCCCGTTCAATTATGCTTATAAGATGTTAAACTTGTGAAAAATACAATTGAAATATTTTCCTTGTAACTAATTGATATTTTTGAAGTATTTTTCAAATGTCTTTCTTCTTGCAGTCCACAGAGGGAAATAGTAGTCCAGCCGGTATGGCCAGATGACCATAAAATATAAAAAAAAAAAGGATGCTTGCCTGCATTTTCCCCAAAACAGTGATTTCATGAATGCATCCATTTCCAACTGAGAAGGCATCTTTTGAGGTGTCTCTCACTCCTTGGTTTCCTTTCTTTCAGTAAGTGCAACTCTCAGAAATCCCCAGATCAGAAGGTCTCACCTGAAAAGTGTCCTGCTTCCTCCTGCTATGGGACTATTCAATGTCACTCATCCTGCTTCCTTCCTCCTGACTGGTATCCCTGGTCTGGAGAGCTCTCACTCCTGGCTAGCTGGGCCCCTCTGTGTGATGTATGCTGTGGCCCTTGGGGGCAACACAGTGATCCTGCAGGCTGTGCGAGTGGAGCCCAGCCTCCACAAGCCCATGTACTACCTCCTGTCCATGCTGTCCTTCAGTGATGTGGCAATGTCCATGGCCACACTGCCTACTGTGCTCAGAACCTTCTGTCTCAATGCCCGAAACATTGCTTTTGATGCCTGCCTAATCCAGATGTTTCTCATTCATTCCTTCTCCATGATGGAGTCAGGTATTCTCCTGGCCATGAGCTTTGACCGCTATGTGGCCATTTGTGATCCCTTGCATTATGCCACTGTGCTCACCAACGGAGTCATTGTTGGAATGGGTGTAGCTGTAACCGCTCGGAGCTTCATTACCCTCTTTCCTCTTCCCTTCCTCATCATGAGGCTGCCTATCTGCAGGTCCAATGTTCTTTCCCATTCCTACTGCCTGCACCCAGACATGATGAAGCTGGCCTGTGCTGACATCACTATCAACAGCATCTACGGACTCTTTGTTCTTGTATCCACCTTTGGGATGGATCTATTTTCTATCTTCCTCTCCTATGTGCTCATTCTGCGCTCTGTCATGGCCATTGCTTCCCATGAGGAACGCCTCAAAGCTCTCAACACATGTGTGTCCCATATCCTGGCTGTACTTGCATTTTATGTGCCAATGATTGGGGTCTCCACAGTGCATCGCTTTGGGAAGCATGTCCCACGCTACATACATGTCCTCATGTCCAATGTCTACCTTTTTGTACCTCCTGTACTCAATCCTCTCATTTATAGCGCCAAGACAAAGGAGATCCGTCGAGCCATTGCCCGCATGTTTCACCGCATCAAAATGTGACTTTCACATGTGGCTTTCAAATATGATGTTTATTGTAGCCATAGGCTGCTATCTATGGTATCATCATAATCATCATGATCATTGTCATCATTGCTGTATCATCACCAAGAATAAATAGATATGTGTCCTGGAGAAAAAAGTAAAAGATCAGAAAATGGAATGACAAAATTTGCAACACATGACAGATAATAGTATTTTCAGAAAGCATGGATAGCATTATTAGAAAGATAAATATTAAAAGCAATTGAGAGATTTGACAAAGTTTTATAGAAGAAAATTAATCTAAACTAAGAATCATTTTCTACAATAATAAATATTATTAATTTATACATTAAGCTTTTAAAATGCCAGATTCTATTCCAAATTATTTCTGTGCATTAATTTACTTATTCTTTATAGCAGTCCTATGAGGTACAGATAATTAAGTAAACTGTTCAGAGAAACACAGATAATATGCCATTCAGAAGAGATTCAATATGAGTCTGGCTCCAGTTTTGTAAGCATTATAAATACTGCCTCTCTGATAGCATCACTATTAACATTGTCATTGCTCTTCTTGCTTTCACCACTTTTTCACTCCCCAAAATTCATAAGCTGTTTTAACTTCACAATGTGAAATTTGATGTACTGTCAGAACTTGCCATAAGATTTATGAACAAATGTGATCCAGGAAAGCTGATGGAGTTGGCATATAGAAAAAACTTTATCTGTCCACCATGTAATCCTCCTCCAAGAGAAGCAATGTTGAATATCTGAACCATAAACTTCTTTTTGACAATGTAGCTTTCTCTTCCTTTTCTGGGATTTAATTTTGCTTCCATACAATAACATGATAATAGATATTAGAAATTACGTATTTCTAGAATTTCCAGCTACCAAAAAGGCGTAGGATAGACTGAATAGAGTGTTAATCATTTGGACACTAGAAAATAATTCTTTCAGACTTTCTCTTAGATTTTTTTCCCTTCATTCTCTTTCCTTGAGATCAGAGAAGTAGGATTCAATAAAAATCCCTTGGTAATTTTAGTGGTCTCAAACTAAATTTGGGCTGAATTCTAAACTAAAATAAGGGAAATCTCCAATGGAATGTAACCTAACTCACCAGCAAAACTGAGCAAGAGACCCATACCAATAGAGCATATAGTCATCTAGATTTTTCTTCTCTATAAAATGCTCTACTGAGAAAATATTAAGGAGAAGTGTCAGGTACTTGAAGAAGGGAACTATTTCTGAATGAAGATAATGTAAATATTCAGGATTCAGTGTTTCCAAAAGATGTTCAGAAATTCAATAAGAAACTCACAATATATATGTGGTTGTCCATTAAAGAAATCATTTTGGGAAGCATGATTTAATAACATAACTCATCATATATATGACAAATAATTGAGGTATTAGATGTCTAGAGTCAGAATATGGTCTTAGTTTCTAATTCATGCAAGAAACTATTGCAACACAAAATAATAATAATAATAATTTCTAATACCTTGAAAGTTTAGTTTTAAATGAATATATAGATACAAATGCAAAGCTTGGGAGAGCTACTATATGGAAGCAAGGGAAATACTTCCTTCCAAGGAAAGGAAGGGAAGACATCTTTTTGACCACAGGACAAACTTTGAAACCTAACAATATAACAAAGAAAAGAAGGAATGGCAATATGAGCCTCCGAAAAGATTCTGTCCACTGTTTCCTTTCTTTTTGCTCCATTATTAATTAGAAACACTGCTTATCTATAGAGGATAAAGGAAAAAAGAATTGTTAGGTTTTGTCTCTTATTATGAGGCATGGGCTATAAGAAAACTTTAGAGCCACTTCTGCAATTTCCATTGTAAGAAGGGAAGTCCTGTTTTTGTTTGTTTGTTTGTTTTAAGTAAAAACTTTCTTTTAACTCCCTTTATTTAAAAAGATTTTCTTTGAAGTCAACATTTTTCCCTATTGATAGTAAAATGTTTAGACTTTGGCCTAGTAAATAGAGAAAATAAATTCTTTTATTTATTTATTTACTAGTGTCCTGGTACACAGCATCATGCACATTGAAAGGAAATTAATTAGAAGAAATATTTTAATATCAATATTTGACCTTTCTCTATAATAGAAGTGTCAACCAAATTCACGATAGACAATGACAGGTCAAAACACAATGTGATTGACACCAGTGAGAGCTTTATATATATTGCGCATATGCCAATCAACTTAGCCTTTTATAGATATAGAATAAGTTTTCTTAATTAGACCTGCTTTCTAATTTAGCTAAACTTTTTCCAGCCCAGTGAAGCATCCCAACTTCTCTTTCAGGAAATTGTCAGCAATTCAGCAGTAAATATCAACACAAAGCAGATTATTATTGTAGACCACACAGGGAGAACAAAGGGTAAAATATTTAACTGTAGCAGTGTTTGACTATACTTTGTGCAGTGAGAAAACCTGAGGTCATTTTCAAGTTCCACCATCTCTTACTTCTTTTCATTCCGGTCAAGTTTCTAAACTCTCTAGATCTCCATTTTCTGGCTAATGAAAAAAAAAAATAGAATTCTACTAAGTCTCCTATCTACCTACTCCAGGGCTTCTATAAGGATTAAATGAGATGAGGCACATAATAATGCATCACAAACATTTGGTTAAAGTGTAAAATGTTTGTACCTGGCTATAAAGGAAGTTGCGTTCCTGGGATGAAGAAACTACAAGGATGCTAGTTCCTAGGGAGAGGAACCCAGCTTTGCTATGTGATGTCATTGTGCAGCACCCTCAGCCACTGTTTCTGGGCTGGGCTGGGCTGTGGGCCACAATTTGTGCCACTATTTGGTGAGGTTGTGGGGTCTGTGTCCCACTTGGGGGAATCCAAATGTTGGTTTGTTGGTGCTATTTATTTTTAAATGGCCAGTCCACATCATGGTAGTTCCTGCATTTACCATCTGCCCCCTGGTGGTCAGATGGACAGACACTTAGCCTTTCATATATTTAGATTGTTTAAAGTATTACATATCTCTCCTTTTTTCCCCGATTAATCCCCTGCCCCTAGGGAAAAAAAAATTCTTATACTTCTTTTATTTTGAGCCCCATAGGCCTACCTCTAAACTAAGAAAATGACATATTGAACATGGTTCAACTATGCCTGTGAAGGGACTATTTTGAAATTTATGGGGAAGGAGAATCTCTGCATAAGAAAGGTCATTATTTAATTTGTCCTTGTCATGGGAATATATCTCATGCTCTGAGCCCATGCTGGGTGGGGTGATGGAGAGAGAAGAATCTAGAATAATACTTTTGGTAAGATAGTATACATAATCTCTATGCCTCACTGTAAAACTCATAGAAAAGTTAATATAAACAAGATGTGATAAAGAATTGAAAAAACACAAATCCATATTATGTGGACTTATATTAAATTAATTTTTGTGTGAGCCCAGGAAGTGAGAGAACCTTCATAAAAGAGAGCATGTTAGAAGAGAGTAACACACAGGCCTGGGCATGACTGACCATCAGTCTTACTTTCTAAGTACCAGTCCTGCCTCACCAAGCCATCTCCAGACCTGATCAGATCTGCTCAGACAAGGGCACTATGCTGCTGCAGTTACAATTCAGTTAGACAAGATGTGCACTTCACCCAGAAACTGTTTCTGAAAGAATAAATAGAAGCAGGGCACAGAGGGTCTACTTTCTGAGTTAGAGTGTTCATGGATTTTTCAAAGTAGGAGTGGGTGCATGTGATTGGTGTTCATATTTATAAGTTGTTTTTTTCTTCTATTATCCATGAAAAATCTGTTTATCAACTATATTAAATAAATACAAGAGATAAATTATACATTCATTATTTTATTAGGGTTTTTTTGTACATGTGTAATTCAATGGTCAGTTGACACCAGTTAAATATTTGATATTTCACTGAAAATTGCATGAACTTCCAATACTCTTCAAATGGAAAATATAATGCCCTGCCAAAACTTTTATAAATTTCTGGTTATGTTTCACTTACCTAAAACAATAGTGTGTGACAGGCTTTATTAAAAGTTTAGATGACAAAGAGATCTCAGCTAATATAAATGCAAAAAAACACACAGAATCAGTTATTGGATAATCTTGAAGTTACATCATTTTCTGCCAGTCATTTGCTCAGAATATTTGTCTCCAAACTGTTTTTCAGACTTCATCCCTCCTAGCAGAGTTATGTAGTTACAGACTTTACTCATCCCAGGTCGTAAAAAAATGTGGAAAATTTTGGAGAGGAAAGGATAGAATTTTGGTGGAAAACTATTTTTCTTACAAGCTTTTTTGTTTGCTTATAATAAACATAATGGCTCATTTATTTACTTATTTATTTATTCACTCAATATTTAGTAAAACCTAAATATGGCAAGCATGGTATTAGGTGTGAGGGCTCAGTGATTATGGAATATAGTCACTAGGTTTTATGAGAGAAACCTACCTGAACACAGATGGGAGGGGTATATCAAAAGCTCCTGAGTTGTGCTTAAAGATACATATTTTTTTCAGTACAGTACCTCTTACAAAGCTGTGCTGTGTTTTGAGTGGGTGAACTGTATGGAGGATTGTTATTGCTGGAAATGTAGTACCCATACAATGATTTAAAGGCTACAGATTTAAGGTAAACCTCTCATAATACTGGGCTAGAAGAAATAAGTTTCCTGCATGGCAATCTGCATTTTTATAATGAAAGACAGACTCTAAACAATTATGGATCAGAGTCAACTTTAATTATTAGTTTCAATAGTGACAGAGACAAAGTATTCTGTAAATCTTAAACAATTTAGAACTGATAGATGATAACTGGCTTTTTCTGTATTTGACATAACATTATGAAAACAAATCTTTTGTATAATATTAATACAAAAACATCTGAGGGTCATCAATTTAATAAACCAATACCACATGATCTCACTCATTTGTGGATAAGAAAAAACATTATAAACTGATGAACAAAAGGATAGATACAGAGGCAGTAAAGCAACAAACAGACTGTCAAGTAAAAGACAAGTAAAATAAATCTGAAATTCAAATAAAGAAACTCCTCTTAAACAGAGCCAAACCTTATATAACTGGGTTAGAAACACTAGGTTGGAAATATTTCCCATGTCAATTACTCAGCTTTGGAATGGAGATTGATGGTGCATTCAACAGGAAATATCACTTAGCATTTAGAATCCAAATATCTTCAAGAACATTTTCACAAATGAAGTAGAAAAATTAATTCAGGGTTATTAGGGGGAAAGAGATCTATAAGACACAAGTCAGATATAAATGGACAATTAGGTACTATTTTTAAACCAATCCTGATTTATATTCAATGTAATTTCTTAAAGAGCCTCCTTTGCCTTCAGTTCACACAAAAATATAATAAACAAGTTTATAATTTATTTAAATGTCAGTACACTACTTAAATACTATTTGACCAGTTTGAACAAATATAATTTATCTCAAAAATAAAAATACAAACTTCATTTCTAAGGCTATCAATTTGTTTTTATTTTTTATTGTTTGAAGTATTACAAATAGTAGTACATATGTTTCCTTTTTTTCCCTATTGACCTCACCCTGGCCTTCCCTACCCTTTAGTACATTCCCTCACTTGCCTCCCTCCTCCCCAGTGTCTTGTGTTCATTGGTTATGCTTATATACATGCATACAAGTCCTTCGGTTGATCTCTTATAGGCCTTCCCCGCCCCTACCTCCCCTGCCTTCCCTCTGTAGTATGACAGTTTGTTCATAGCTTCTTTGCCTCTGTATCTGTTTGTTTTTTTCCCCCTGATTCTTTTCTTTAAAAAATCTTGCCTCTGCAGGCTAGAAATAAACCTATAAGAACAAAAAAATCTTTAAAATTGTCAATATTTCTTAGGCAATAAAAAACATATGTATACATACACATGTATAATGAATTGTTCTTTTCATATTAAGAAAATAACAGCTTATAAATTTCTGTCTGATCAACATAAATTTCTATGATGCATATTACACATAAACAGGTTATACGTACTGTCGGGGGGGGCATGCACACACACACACACACACACACACACACACACACACCAGTAGTCTTTATCCAACTACCAACTGGAGGGTGAGTGCTCTGTAACACTGAAATAAATTTCTATCACAGTTTTGTGCAGTGATTATTTATTCAGAGCTAAGCTCACACATTTGTATTCAACTGGTAAGACACACCTAGAAACATCTCCCAAAGTTGCATGTTCTTTGCTATCAGGAGCCAGGCTCTACCCATATCCACATTCCCAGTGCTCAGCACAGAGCTAGGCCCATGGTCATCATCTCAGGTATGTTTGCTACATGAATCAATAAGGGATCACTGCACAAAATCCTAACAGAAGTACTCACTGTGTCACACTGGCACTCACTTTTCCCATCCTTATGCCTTATTCTGTGATTTCTCAATTCTGTTACTGAGATTGAGATGTACTTTTGAAAAATAAGCTTAAAAAATACTGAAGTCAGCTAAGTGGTTTCTAATATTCAGATATAGAAACTGAAGCATGAGGATATAAAAACATTTTTTTTCTTAAAGAAGGAAGATTCGCAGAGGAAGCATGACTCTAAGGGTTGTGGGTCAGTTTTTGTCCTTAATTTTTTTCATTTATGTTTGTTCAGAACTGTGTATAGAGTTAGTTTATATCCGATTTTTGTCCCCAAATTTAAGCAAGAATCATTTTCCAAGGTGACTACGGAGAGGATTCTCTGGACTGAGAGGGGATGGCAGGGTAACTTTTTCAGCTCCTCGGCTTTAGGGTTTCCTCAGCTATTGTGCGAATACTCAAAGTAGCCCTTCTCCTTGAGGCCACTTCCATGTCTCAAAGGTAAGTCTGTTTATAGAGGATGCTTGGCTCCCTTATTCTGTTCTGGCTCTAGAGCTCTGCAGGGCTTTCTTCCAAGCAATATAAGCAGCTTGAGAAGTTTATGTAGCTGAAGTCATATTTTCTTGCATTGTCTTCATAGACTTTCCACCTGTCATCTCAACCCTCTTTCTATCTTACTCGAGTGATATTTATGTTTCATGTGATTTTCTTCAGGCTGAGGTGATAGCTTTTGAGGAAAGCTTTTGTGCTGAACATTTATGAGGTTCTCAAGTGCTCATGACCACAGCTGAATTGCCTGATTCACTCAAGTGCAATAGGACTTGAACCGGGTAAATATTGTTCCCCGTTTCACTAATCAATTTGAAAGCCAACTGTCCAGGATTCTGTTTAGGGTATAGTCCTCTTCTATTGGAGGTGAAGGTTGTGATTTTTTGTTGTTGTTTTAGTTTAAATTTACTATAGAAGTAAGTTTTGTTATTACTTTAACTACACTGCATCCCACAACATAATTCCTAATCTTGACTACACCTACTTTCTTCAAGAATACTTAACTTGTCTCTATTATGTGATACTAGAGGCCCAGTGCATGAAATATATGCACTGGGGGTGGGGAGCCCCTCAGTTCAGACTGCACCCTCTCCAATCTGAAACATCCCTCTCGTAATCCAGGATTACTGGCTCCTAACCGCTCACCTGCATGCCTGCCTGATTGCCCCTAACTGCTTCTGCCTGCCAGCCTGATCACCCCTTAAATGCTCTTCTGCTGGCCTGATTAACCCCTATCTGCTCCCCTGCCAACCTGATCATCCCCAACTGTCCTACCTTGCCAGGCTGATATCGCCCCCAACTGCCCTCCCCTGCAAGCCTGGTCCTTCTCAACTGCCCTCCTCTGCTAGCCTGATCTCATCCCCAACTACCCTCTCCTGTAGGCCTGATCTCACCTCCAACTCCCCTCCTCTGTTGGCCAATTTAGTTCTGATTGGTTGGTTGGTTTCTAGGCCAGTCAGTGTCTCTGGGCCTATCAAAGGGGCCTGATCAGAAAGGCAAGGCTGATCAGCACTCAGCTGCTGGCCAGGTCCAGAGAGAAAGAGAGAGGCAAGTACTGATCAACAGCTGCCACAAAGGCTATGGGTCAGAATCTGCTTCTCTCTTCAGGTCTTTCTCCAGAACTGATTTGCAGCCCCTTCAGGAGTCAGTTCTGGGTCACTGCATCTGCTGCCATAGCAGTCAGTGCTGGGTCACCATAGCAACCCAGCGCTGACTGCAGGACTGACTTCCCGTTACTCAAGCCTCCAGTCATGATGGATCCAATCCTATATATTAGGACTGTTGGAGATGTTACCTCTAGGTTTCTAGTCTTTGTTGTTGTTGTTGGTGGTGGTGGTGGCGGTGGTGGTGGTGATAATGATATTAATTTGGCATTCATGAGGTATTTAGAGGAGATTTATAATTATATTTCTGCTATGTTTAAGGCATCATCATGTCATTCCATTTCTATGTCTTTATTTTAGAAAAGTTATTTTATGATACTATGAGAAAAAAAAGCATGGAAAGATGTAAATATTTATCTCTTTTCTGCATCCAGCATGACTAGAGAGCAGTTTGGTTCCTTAGTCAGGGTGATTGAGGATTGAGAAAATGAAAGAAAGAGACAAACACAAACACAGAAGGAAAAAACTGGGGCTGGGTGGAACAGCTATCCTCTGATGGAAAGACAATGACCTGGAGCCAATACAGTGTTTTTAATTTCTATAGCAAAATACCAGGAAGTTTCACTAAAGCCCAAGCAAGACAAAGGAGATTATGTGCCTTCTTGTGGTTTCTTTGTAATCATCATTTCTGGGTGGGCACGAATAATCATGTTTGTTCCTGGTACTTGGCTGGATTTAGATAATGAATAAAGAGACAAACACAAACATAGAAGGAAAAAACTGGGGCTGGGTGGAACAGCTCTGGTACCTGAGCTGAAGGTCAGGCTGACAACACACCTGCCTCTGGTGTGTTTGCAGATGTGACTCTGCCAATGTCACTGGATTCAGCTGACAATAATTAAAGAAATGCTCATGTGCCTTTCCAGGCACTCTCTACAGAAAGAAATGCTTATTAAAAAAAAATAAGATAACTTTTGTCTCATTGTCTGCTTTCCCCCATCATACAATAAAGCTGAATTATGCCATGGCCTGTCACTACCCAGGGAAAATTCCCGTATCATGTGCTTACCTTTGTCAAGTGTCTTCAAGCCTGAATGGTTTGTGTTGTGTGTGCTTTGCATGAATTTGCAGAGGAATCCTCTTTCTTTATGACTGCTGTCCAGAGATTATATTTTGTAAATTTCCTGATATCCTTCAGACACCTCTCCTCTGCTCTAGCTTATGCTGAAGACTCTGGAATTAGATTCACTAATGGCCATGAAAGTCTGTATTCCAGCAAATCATGGGTCAAATCCCCAATGCCTCTTGACACACCTTGCCATCAATAACTAGTATTTATTAGGTTTCCATTTGGAGTGTCTATAAGCTCCCTAGAAGAAATTTAATCATCCTCCTAGTCATGCCTGAGAAATGGCAACATATAATTTTTTTTCATAACACTTTTCTTCCAGTTTTAAGCTTATTAATTTCAAGTAGTTCATAATCAATATGACAAAGACATGTTTCATTTTATAGGACTCCTGAATGCTCTTATTTCAAAAGTGTAAAGTTAGTCACAGTTATCATATTCTTTAATTTTTAAAGTTTAAAAGTTACTAAAATATTATTACTTTAAAAAGTATTGGGTAATACCTATTAACTCAAATAACATCATAATACCTAGCCATTCTATGGTTGATATGTATGCATTAGTTTTTGAAATGTATTTGACTAATAAAATTGGCAACATGAGACATTTCATTATAATATAAGACAGGTGATATTTTGAGTTATGGGTTTTAGCCAGGCTATACCATACAACTAATGGCAGTTAACCAATCACAGGCCCATGCACAGCAGAACACACACACACACACACACACACACACAGCAATAAAAACAAACAAACAAAAAAATATATAGGCTACATGAATTCCAGAAGCTTCCTTTCTGATCACAGCTTATATCCCAATAATATTTTATATAGCCTCTTACGAATCTCCTTAGTCTTAATGGAATAAATAATTGGGTTGAGCATTGGAGGCACAAAGAGATAAACCAGGGACATGAACTTGTGCACATGCTCAGAGGAATGCTTCCCAAATCGGTGAATCATGGACACACCAACCATGGGCACATAAAAGATAAGCACAGCACAGATGTGTGACACACAAGTGTTGAGTGTCTTAAGTCTTTCCTCCTGGGAGGCAATGGCCAACACAGAGCGCAGTATGAGAACATAGGAGAGAACGATGAGCACTGAATCCACACCAAAGGCAGAGATGACAATGAACAGGCCATACATGCTATTGATGGTGGTATCTCCACAAGGCAAGCGGATAAGATCTGGGTGCAAGCAGTAGGAATGGGTCAGCATGTTGGCCTCACAAAATGGCAGCCTCCTCAGAAGAAAAGGCAGTGGGAAGACCATGAAAAAACTGCGGATGATGATGGATAGGCCTATGTGAACCACACGGATATCAGTGAGCACAGATGAATAATGCAAGGGATTACAGATGGCCACATACCGATCAAAACTCATAGCCAGCAGGATCCCAGATTCTGTCCAGGAAAAAAAGTGGATGAAGAACATCTGGGTTAGGCAGGCATCAAAGGCAATCTTTGGGACATGGAAGCACAAGACAGTCAGTACAGTGGGCAATGTAGAAAAGGACACACCCAAGTCATTGACAGATAACAGAGACAGGAAGTAGTACATTGGCTGGTGCAAGCTCTGCTCCTCCTTTATGATGAAGAGAATTAGAATGTTGCCCAGGACGGAGATAGCATAAAGCAGCAAGATGCAGGCAGTTAACCAGTGCTCCAGGCCCTCCATCTCTGGGAAGGCTGTTAGTGTGAAGCTGGTAATGCTTGAGATGTTAGTCCCAGAACTTTTCATGAAGTCCATGAGAAGCTTTAAAGGAAATACAACCAGAGTGAAGTGAGGTCAGACAGTGGAGGATGTAAAAAACAAGAGTGGTCACTGCCCTCAAGATAGAAGGGACAATGCCATTTATATTTGACTAGAAGCCTAGTGCATGAAAATTTGTGCATTCAGGGGCATGGGTCCCTCAGCCAGGCCTCCGCCCTTTCACAGTCCAGGATCCCTCTGGCTATGTGGGGAGTCGGCCTAAGCCATAGTCAGACATCATTAGCACTGCCATGGAGGTGGAAGAGGTTTCCTCCATCAACGCTGCGCTCACAGCCATCAGCTTGGCTTGTGGTTGAGTGGAGCTTCCCCTATGGGAGCACACTGACCACAGGTAAGGGGTGGGGAAGGCAGGCGGGGGAGGGGGAGACAGGGGAAAGAGGGAAGGGGCAGCTCCTGCATTGAGCATCTGCCCCCTGGTGGTCAGTGTGCATCATAGCGATCAGTCATTCCCAGTTATTCTGCCTTAGGGTCAATTTGCATATTATCCTTTTATTATATAGGCTATCAAAGATCATGGAAGAGTAAGGAAGAACTGAGTCAGGGCTCATTGGCTCTAGCCCAGTCATATCCACAAAAGGGCTGTGGACTCCAACTCCTTCCCCACAAAAATCCTGACTCTTTTTTCTTTTTTCTTTTTTCTTTTTTTTTTTTTACATTATCTCATTATTTCTGTCTCTTCTTTTACACAGAAATATTCAAATCTTTTCCAGGGGTGGAAGATGGTTTTGCCCTTTATCTCTACCTATTGTTATCCATCATCTTCTTCAAGAAGCAAGATACAGCCCTAAATGGTTTTATTCATTGTTTAGAGCATCGGCACTCAGACTGAAGGACCATAGGTTTGATTCAAGTCAAGGGCTCCTACTTACTTCAGTTGCAAATAGGCTCAATCCCTGGCCCATATTCAGGGTATGTGCAGGAGGCAATCAACCAATGTATCTCTCTCACATTGATATTTTCTAGCTCTTTGTCTCTCCCCATGCCTTCCACTCTCTCTAAAATATCAATGGGAAAAATATGCTCAGGTGAGGATTAACAAAACAAAATAAAAAGAAGCAAGATACAATATGCCCTTCATGGAGTTCTTTCCTTAATAGTCTCTACTTACTAATGCATTCTTTCTTGTACAAGAGAGGACATTTTTGTTTATATTCTGAGCTGAGTCTCCTCTCTTGCTTGCACTAAAGCATCACTTTTCATCCTCTCTTTGTTGCTTGAGCTCCTCAGTTATTCATCAAGAGTCCACAGCTTCTTCACCCCTGGTTGCTCATGATTTTTCTTTCTGGCATGTTTACATCTGTTCTCAAATTGTGCTACATGTTGGAATCACTTGAGGAAGTTTAAAACCTTTTTTTGTTTTTTGCATGAGTCTTGCTCATATCAGTTAAATCAGAAACTCTAGCAGTGGAACTCAAAAATCAGTATTTTTTAAAACTTCTCAAGTGATTCCAATAGGCAGGCACTTTTAAAAATTAGAGGTTTAGATAATTTCAATGAGCTTCACATATATCCTACCTACCAACAATTTCTTCTTTTTTGAGGATTAACTATCATAGGAAACAAGGACTAATAAAAACCCTCTTTATTGTCCTCACATATTCTCTTCAAAACTAATATCTTCAAAACTATTTTCCACTCATAATGTCCTTCTAATCTCTTCTGTGTGTATCAATGATCCCAAATCTATATCTCTATCTCAGACTTCTCTCCTAGCTCTAGACTCAAGCATCCAACTCCCTGTCGATTGAAATAGCTCACCAACATCTCAACACAAATATGAGATTGAACTGTTAGGTAGTCACCATACTTGATCCTCTCCAATATGTATCATATAAAAAATCCATCACAAGGGCAGAAAAACCTCAGAGGCATCTCCCACTTTCTCTCATTCACAGATATAATTGATCTAAAACCACCTTTCCAAAATATACTAAGCACTGGCTTTCCTCTCTATTTTATTTCCAACTGCAATTCATCCCTCAGCATCTTTTACCAGACCTTCCTTGGTAACTGACCTACTTAATGTCATGGCCCTCTCTAACGCATTATCCACAAAATAGCCAAATTATTTGTTCATAATATAAATGTTACATTATTATTGAAAAATCTTCCAATGGCTTTCCTTTCTTTTTGAAATAAAATTCAAATGGAATTCAAGCATCTTTACTATGGCATACAGCAGCATTAACACTATCTAGAAACTTATCTTCCAGTTATTCTAATTAGTCATTGCATCCCTGCTCAATGTTGTATTCCCCTGTTGTATATCCTCATACATATTTTTCTTCATGCCATTTATCACTCTTTAGATTTATAATGAATTGTTGTATATATTTGGTTATTTGATTATGTCTTTTCTCCTCAATAAATTGTAAGTTCCCATAATTATCTGTTTTTCTTCTTATTTTATCTTCAATGCCTTGCCATGTCACCATGCTTAGAGCATTGGATTAGGACTCAGGGATTAACAATTCTAGTTCTAATAAAAAAAATACTGATTACACAAATAAATTACTTTAGGAAGAAGGTCTTATGAGCTTTTTCAAATAATTGTACCTTAATCACTTCAGAACATTGAAGTTATGAATGAGATTTCTACAGACCTTCATGAGAGAAGAGCTGAAATCCCCATTTACTCTGCAGGGAAATTCTGGTGGATGGAAGGAGAGAAGTAGGTGAAGTGTCTACTAGGGAAGAAACACTAAGAACTCTGCACACACTGCATACAACCACCCTGCCAGCCTCCACCTGCTCCATGCCCTGAACTGTAAAACTGCCTCTTAGGAGTCCTCTGAGCCCAGTATATCCCATGGCTCAGGTGGCTGGGGCAAGAGGGAATATAAAAATTGGGGGAAGATGGCTCCTCTGTGACTTGGAATTTAAGGTCTGCATTTTATAGAAGAAAATATTATGCCCAGAAATAATCTGTTCTGTAAGTGAACACCAGAGCTGAATTGAATCCCAAACCCTCTGACTCTCACAGCAAATTTGAAAAAAAAAAAGCAGTTTCTGTCATGTCTTTCAATTCACTTTCCAAATTACAAAAATACTTTTAAATACAATTACATCATATTATTTCCATTACCAGTATGATAAAGTTCAAACTTTTATATAGGTCTGTGCTATGACAATTGCCTTCCTTACAAATTCTATCATGAGACATTTCCCCTTTGTTTCTTTTTCTATTGCAACCATAATCGTCTTTCAGTCCCTTAACTATGAAAGGCTTACTCCTTCCTCATGACCTTAGCAAATGTATTTCCCATGTCTTGGAAGCTTTTCCCCATTTATCTTCCCTTCTCCTGGCTAGATTCTTATCCATTAGCTAGCTCTTAGCTTAAACTGTCCTATGGAAGATTCCCCTAACCTCTTAGCTTAAATAAATGTTTATACTACATTCTGCATTCGTCTTTTCTAGCACCTGCAGAGTTGTGATTATTGATTTGATGCATACAATAAATTATGTATTCGGTGCTTTTTCTGCATTACTATGTAAATTCCATGAAAGATGAGGCTATATCTTTCTTATTATTTAATATACTCAAAGCACTCAGCATAGGGTTTAGCAAATAGTAAGCATTCAAATAATACTTTTGCCATAATTAACACTATCAGTATAATAGCACCAGCCTTCTTTTCATCTGGAAAATGGGTTGCCATGGTATTTGGTAAATTATGTTTTAAGGTACAAAGGACATGAATACATCTATTCAATTTATGCAGAATGGCCTGCACTTGGTTGTTTACTTAAAAAAAATTACATATTTTTGGCCAATCTAAACCATCTACTCATTTCTAGATAGAATCTTTATAAAGTAACTGCATCACTACCTACCTTAATCTAAGCCAATGTGCACTGGAGAAACCTTTGACCCTACCAGCTGTGTGAACATATCCCTTTTCTAGCCTATCACATATAGTAATCATGGCATCTTCTGTCACTAGGTGATAACTATTTCCATTCACATATACTAATTGAGCGGTTTATGTGTTAGTCAGCTCCACTAATATATTTAAACTCTACAAAAGCCTTATGAAATGGATACCACTGTTTTGCCCATAATAAAACTGAGACACGCTGACTTAAATAACTTTTCCAAAAAGTGTAAGTGGCAGAACTGGCATTTAAATCTAGGCACTCTTTCTATTTTGTTTGTTAGTTTATTTTGTTCATTTGATTCCACTTAGTAAGTGAAACCACTTATGCTTATTTCACTTAGCATAATATTCTCCAGGTCCAGTAAGATTCCTTTCTTTTTTATAGTTGAGTAGTACTCCATTATGTAAGTTTACCAATGGCTTTTTTTATCCACTCATGGGCACTTAGGTTGCTTCCAAATCTTGGCTATTGTAAATAATACTGTAAAAAAAAAATTGGGATGAAAATATTCATTCAAAATAGTGTAACAGTTTTCTTTGAAGTGGAAATGCTGGGTTATAAGGTATTTCCATTTTTTATTTTGTGAGGAAACTCCATACTATTTTTCACAGTGGCAGTACTAATTTGAAATTTCACCAACAGTGCTAGAGGATACCTTTTTCTCCACATTATTAGCACATGAGTGTTGATTTATTTATGGTAGCTATTCTGGCAAGTGTGAGATGATATTGTAATTTTAATTTGCATTTCTCTGATGATTAGTGACTTTGAGCATCTTTTCTTATGTCTATTGGTCATTTGTAAGTCTTCTTTTGAGATGTGTCTATTCAAGTCCTTCGCCCATTTCGTAATTGGATTGTTTGTGGGGTGTTTTTGTTTGTTTGTTTGTTTGTGTGTGTGTGTGTGTGAGTGTGTTGTATCTCACAGATAAAGATAACAGACTGATAGTTGTCAGAGGGAAAGGGGGTTGCGCCTGAATAAAAAAGATGAAAGGATTAAGCAAAGAAAAAAAGAACACCCATAGAACAGACAACAGTATGATGATTACTAAAAGGAAAGGGAATAGGAAGAGGCAAAAGAAGGTAAAGAGGGGATAAATGGTTATGGAAGGAGACTTGACTTAGAATGGTGAACACACAACACATTATACAGTTGATGTATTATAGAATTGTATACCTGAAACCAATATAATTTTATTAACCAACTAGAGACCCAGTGCACAAAATTTATTCCCTCAGCCCAGCTTTCACCCTTTCCAATCTGGGACCCCTCAGGGGATGTCCGACTGCTGGTTTAGGCCCCTAAACCAGCAGTCAGACATCCCTCTCATAATCTGGGACTGTTGGCTCCTAACTGCTCACCTGCCTAATTGTCCCTAACTGCCCCCTGCCGGTCTGATTACCCCCAACTACCCACCCTGCCAACCTGGTTGCTCCAGCTGCCCCCTGTTAGCCTGGTCACCCCTAACTGTCACCCTTGCTGGCCTGGTCACTGTCAACTGCCTCCCTCTGCCAGCCTGGTTGCCCCTAACTACCCCCCCATACCAGTCTGGTAGCCCTTAAACACCACCACCACCACCGCTGACCTGGTCACTCACACAGCCTACTGTTCAGTCACTTGGTTGTCCCTCACTAATCTCTCTGCCATCTTTGTTAGATCACGCAGCCTGATGTTTGGTCGTTACTGTTACTGTGAGGTGTCCCAGGCAATTTGCATATTCATCTATTATTAGTATAAATGTTGCCCTAATAAATTTGATTAAATAAATAAATAAATAAATAAATAAATAAATAAGGCCCTGGCTAGTGGATCTCAGTTGGTTGAGCATCATCCCATGCACCAAAGCATCGCTAGTTTGATTCCTGGTCAGAGCACATGCCTGGGTTACAGTTTCAATCCCAGGTTGGGGCATATTCAGGGGGTAACTGATCAATATTTCTCTCTCACATTGATGTTTATCTCTTTAAAATCAATTAAATAAATAATAAATATATAAATAATAAAATGAAATAAATAAATGGATCCAGGTACTTTTAACCATTATGCTATATGGTAATACCATGAGTTCAGAGTTCAGAGGGTGAGTGCTTCTTTGCCTTTTTCTCCAGAAACTATTTCAGGGTCTAACATGGTACCTAGCACACCATGGATACTTCATAGCTAGACAACAAATAAATGGAGGAGCCTCCTTTGTGATCTGGTATCTTAAATTTCTCCACCAAAACTAAGACCATCATTGTTTAATACATTTAACGTTAGAAGGCAATAAGAGAAAAAACAAGAATTGCAACAATTTTCACAGTCATGTCACCAATTCAAAATCTCTGCGGGGAGCCAGCTGGGGTACCAACACTCAATCCTCTTCCCTATGAAGTTTACCTCCTAAAATTGCTCAGCTTATTCTCATTTGTCTCCATTTCTCTCTTTCTCCCACATACATTTTATTTAAACCATAACGTATATGTTTCTTAAAAAGAAGACAATGCAGATAAATAGAAAGTAAATCTTGCTATTTATCACTAAGCAGACAACTACTAATAAAATTTGTTAATGCTTCCAAATACTTTTATATGCAAATTAATAAGTACTTAACAATAATATTATATGTTTGTGTTTTTACCCAAAAGAAAATCATCAACATGCTAGAAATGTCATCTGAAAAATATTTCATTTGAAATACTACTAGTACTTTACAGTGGTTTATATATTATTATTATTCTAAGCTTTACTATACTACAAATCTGTTGTTGTAGCCATATCTTCTATTTTAATTAGTTTATTTTTAATGTTTTAGCATTGGGAAGTTACCTCTATCCCTGCCCAATCTCTTTCCTTTTTAGAACATTTAAAGGATGTTCAATTGTATAATAATACTAAATTAACCTTAAAATTATAATGTCGTATTCCAAAATATATTCATAATTAAATAAACTGAATTTGAAAAAAAATAACACTTTTGATATTTGTTTTATCTTCCAGTAAGGCACATGTTTTGTGTCTATTCATTCAAGTTTATTTCTAAACCATTAACTATAGTTAGTCTATTCCTTAAAATTTCTCATTAAAATATTGGTTTTCAAGTTTGATAATTGAAATATATTTAGTAATATTTTTAAAATCATTAGTTTTGCATTATTATGTTATATTTGGAATTTTCAAATTTTGGCCATCTTTGCTTTTCAACCTTTGTGCTTTCTTGATCCACAAATTACATTACTTGAAAATAATAATATTACATTTGCATTCATTCATTTAGCCAATCCACAAGTATATATAAAATCTACTAAATGATTTTTGAAATATTAAGTTCTAGGGATAATCTGGTTATTGTAAAAGTAAGTGTTTTCCTTATTGAGTACTTATATCTTAAGCAATGTACTAACCATCTTACTTATATAATCTCTAAACTATAAAAACACAACAAACTGATTATTTTTAGCAAGTTTACAAATGAATAAAGTAAGATGCAGAGAGATTGGGATTTTCCAATCCATTCTTTCAAGAAGCTTATGAATCAAATAGGGAACTACATATAGAGAAGGACAGAATCATATCTAGGTGCTGTAGTCTAATTCTACACAAATACATTAGATCTGAAACAAATAACAAAACATCTGTTTTTTCATTGTTGAAAGTGAAGGATCAGGTAGATGGAGGGCAGGTAATAAAGAAAGTGCTGGAAATGCTGAGTCAGTGTCTGTTTTGATAAATAATTAGAATGATCCGTAGTTTTAAGCATATAAAAATTGACAAGATATTTCAAGTAAAGACTACCAAAACAAAAATGCAGAGGTATACCATAAAGTAGCTTGTTAGCCTAGCAATCACATGTAATTCCATATAATTGGAGTAAATTTTTATTTTGGGGCATAAAGAAATAGGAGAAATAAGATATAAGCAATAGACACATATATATAAAAAAAATTTTAAAAAGCCATTTAAGGCTATGGATGATATATAATCAGATAAATTATTTAGGGAGATCATTCTGGCTGAAGTTTGGAAAAGTGAGAAAAAAAAAAAAAGAATGGTGAACATGTAGAAGATATTGCCAGAGTGAAGTGAGGGGTAATATTGAAGGCCCAGAATGGGCGAACAACAATGTTGAAGTAGCAGCAAAGATTGGATAAGCCAAAATATAATTAGAATTTTCAAGACTTGGTACCCAATCCTATCTAATAAAAAGAGAATATACTGATTGACCATCACTCCATCACAAAGATGGCTGCACCGACAGCTGAGGCCAAGTTCCCTTAAGGAGCCTTAAAGAGCAATCAGCAAGGACCTGAGGCTACACCCGCCCCAGTGAAGCTTGACAGGTGACCTCAAGGTACACTTCCTTGTGCTGGACTAGGGGACCTCGGGCTGCTCCCCCTACCCCAGCGCCAGGCCAGGGAACCTCAGGCTGCACCCCCCTGCCTGGCTGGGCTTAACAGGGACCTCAGACTGTGCCCCCCCACCAAGCGGGGCTTGAAGGGTGACTCAAGGGGCACCCTCAGTGTTGGGTTAGGGAAACTCAGGCCGAACTCCTGCCCAGTGGGGTTTGATGGGGGACCTGAGGCTATGCCCCCCTCCTGGTGCTTAGTCAGGCACCCCCACCCAGCAGGGCTTGATAGGAAATCTCAGACTGTGTCCTACAATAGGCAGGGCTTGATGGAGGACTTGAAGGCATGCCTCCCACCCCAGTCTGGGCTGGGGGACCTCAGGTCATGCCCGCCATCCAGTGGACCTGAGGCTATGCCCCCTGCCCAGCAGGGCTTGATAAGGGTGGGACTGGCCGGTTCTAGATTTAGCCCAATGTGGGGGGGGGTAGGGGCATCCAAATCTGGATCTCACATGATTTTGAGGTGCATGTGGGTAGATGGGGCTTGACTCTGGTTCCTGTGGTGTGCCCCAGATTCTAACAGGAGGAATGTTTTCATATACATTTTACTAATTTTCTTTAATCTCTGACACTTCTTTTATAAAGGGCAAATAGTAATATTAAATTATTTCCTCTAATTAATCCCCTTTTTCATGTGCACAAATTTTGCGCACCAGCTCACTAGTTAAAAATAAAGGGATAAAATAAAATAGCTCATTTCTTTCTTAAGCTTTGTTACATTACTGAAAAATTCCAATAGCAAAGTCCAAAGATGGCAAAATTGTTTCCTCCTTATTGTAACCAGAAGACAATTTAACACATTAAGTAAATATATAGATGACATCTTATTGTTATAGAGGACAGACTTTATATTTCATTAGATATCTTTTCTGAAATTTATTGTTTATATATTTTTTCATTATCTTGCTGATTAACATAATGAACTATATTGAGGGATTTTTGGAAAATGTGTCTCTTTTTTAATCCTAGGATGCATCAACTATTCTTTGTCTATATTGCTTAATTGCATTTACAACTTTTAGTATATATACATATGTTTTCATTATATGCTTAATCTATAGAAATTTTGCTGATATATTTTTTCTGTATTGCTTTATCAAGACTATATTTGACCTTTTACATAGCTTTCAAATTTTATTTTTCATTTAAAATGTATAAGAGTAACCTATTTTTTAAAATTTTTTGGAAAAGTAAAGAAAAAGATATTGTACTATAGTATGTTGGAGTATAGTATAGTACAGTGAAGTATACTATAGTATGGTGGAAGTATAGTTGTCAACTTTCTTTTTCTCAATTACCACTTAATTCTGTATTTATGTACATTTTATAACTACTAATTTGTTAAATATTTTGAATTACTTACAGAATGTTCTATTATCGTTTAAAAATAAATCTAATTTACTCATATATATGATTTTTTTAAGTTTTATTTTCCATTTAATTTGAATTTCCAGAGGTTGGTGTATCCTGTCAGCTTCATAAAGAATTAGTCATTGGATTACTTTCACTCTTGTCCATTCCCATTTATTTACTTCTCTTCTTTAATTACTTTTAATTACTTTATAAAGTATTTTATTCTTTTATAATGTCCTTAATTGAATGCTTCATTTCTTAACATTTACTCTTTTGTTTTTTATAAAAATACTACTCAAATTTACCAAGTTTAATTATTACTGAAATTTATATTATTTAATACAATTTATATTTTATTACATTTATTTCATCCTGAAAGCTGGATGGATACTGTATGTCATTTAAATAAATATTTACATGCATAGCTAGAGCTATTATAGCATATATATTATTTTAAACAATATTCTTTTAACATAGTTATTTATTTTATTGTGATAAGGACACAACATAAGAGCTATTCTCTAAACAAATTTTAAGTGTACAACACATTATTGTTCACTATAGGTACAATGTTCTATAGTAGATCTCTACTGCTTATTCAGCTTGCTTAACTAAATCTTTATGCCCATTGATTAGCAACTAACTCCTCATTTCTCCCTCCCCAAGCCTTTGATAATCATTATTTCACTCTTTGATTCTATCAATTGGATTATTATCTGTACTTCATCTAAGTGAAATTATGCAGTATTTATATTTCTGTAACTGAGTTATTTCACTTAGCACTATATCCTCAAAGTCACCCATGTTGTTGCATATTGCAGAATTTTATTTTTAAAGGCTGACCTAATATTCCATTGTATACATATAGCACATTTTCTTTATGTGTTTATTTGTTGATGGGTATTTAGGTTGTTTCCACACCTTGAATATTGTGAACAATGCTGCATTGAACAAAGAAGTGCTAGTACTTGTTTGAGATCCTATTTCAATTATTTTGGATAAATATATCATATGGTTATGACACCAAAAGTACAGCAAAAATAAATAAATAAATAAATTAATTAATTAATTAATTAATAAACAAGTGGCTTACATCAAACTACAAAGCTTACATGCAATAAATAGAATAATCAAATAATATAAAGGCAACCTATGAAATGGAAGAAAATATTTACCAACCATATATCTGACAAGAGGTTAATCTTCTAAATATATAAGAAATGTGCAATTCAATAGTAAAAGAACAAATGGGATAAAGAGTCGTATAGTCATTTCCAAAGAAGACATACAAATGCCCAAAAAGTATATGAAAAATGTTCAATGTTTCTAATTATAAAGAAAATGAATATTGAAATCACAAAAAAATCATTTTATACTGGTCAAGATGGCTTTTAGCAAGAAAACAAAAGATAAGTCTTGGCAGGGATGTAGAGGGGTCTGGACTTTACACACTGATCAGAATGTAAAATAGTGCATCTGTTATAGAAAATATGATGAAAGTTCCTCAAAGAATTAAAACCAGAACTATCTTTGCCATCATGCTGGGGAAAAGAATCCTTCACTCACTGTGGCACTATTTCCACAGTAATAAGTAGTTTTCTTCCTGATAATTTACTTTAAAAAATTATAATAAAAGTATATTGTGAGAAATTTGGGGACTAATTATGAGGGGGTACATTTTTTAATTAAAGTAGAAAAATGTTTTTTGCTAAATGATAACCCAGTTTACCTTGCCAAAATATGTTAATTAGCATCTTAACTAGTGCTAGGATATCACTAAGCATCTGGTGACAGAAATCCTAATAGGATGGTGCCCAAAAGCAAATTTTAAAAACCTTTTCAAAATAAGTCTGGAAAACTCAAATTAGAGTAACAGTAAATATCTTCTGAGTCTTGGCCTTTCACCATGATTCCTGCTTAAAACTTGGTTCCCAATAGTATTTTGAAAAGCCTCTGACGAATCTCTTTGGTTTTGATGGAATAGATGACAGGGTTGAGCATTGGAGGAACAAAAAGATAAATGAGGGACATCAGAGTGTGCACATACTGTGGAGCATGCCTCCCATAGCGAGCTGCCATAGACACACCAACCATGGGCACATAGAAGATGAGCACAGCACACATGTGTGATACGCATGTGTTGAGTGTCTTTAACCGTTCCTCCCAAGAGGCAATGGCAAGTACAGAGCGTAGTATAAGCACGTAGGAGATGAGAATTAGTGCAGAGTCTAGACCAAAGGTAGAAATGACAATAAATAAACCAAAAATATTATTGATGGTGATGTCACCACATGGCAGGCGGATAAGATCTGGATGCAGGCAGTAGGCATGAGAGAGTACATTGGCCGTGCAGAAAAACAACCTCTTCAGAAGGAAAGGCAATGGGAAAACCATACAGAAACTGCGAATGATAACAGATATGCCCATGCGTGCCACATGGGCATCAGTGAGCACTGTGGCATAGCGCAGTGGGTTACAGATGGCCACATAGCGGTCAAAGCTCATAATCAGCAGGATTCCAGACTCTGTGAAGGAGAAGAAATGGATAAAGAACATTTGAGCCATGCAGGAATCAAAGCTGATCTTCCTTAAGTGAAAGCAAAATGTAGCCAGTACTGTGGGCAGTGTGGAAAAAGACACACCTAGGTCATTAACTGACAGCATGGACAGGAAATAGTACATAGGCTGATGCAAGCTCTGCTTCTCTTTGATAATAAAAAGGATAAGGGCATTGCCCACAATGGAGACAATATAGAGGGTACCAAGGAGAAGAAACATCCAGTGTTGGGAGTTCTCCAGCCCTGGAAGACCAGTCAGGGTGAAAGGAGGAAACTCTGAGCTGTTGTGGGGGTGACCTCCCATGCTGAGGCTATTTCTTAGATTCTATGACCACTCTCCTGTAAAAAAGAAAATAATACAATTTTATCAATGGCCTGAGCTTAATATTTTAAGACTCTTAGATACCATCCAGCCACTTACTTACTGACATTAGTCATTTTTGTTCACCAAATCATTCATTCTTGTCTCTCACTGTCACCAACATTTCTGAAATTGTCCGAGTTTCCTCATTTTTCTAGCTGGCTAAACAGATTACATTGCCTTTTCTTTACAGCTGTGCCTATTGCCACTTCGCTCTTCTTAAAAATATGTATATTTTTATTGATTTTTTAACAGAGAGAAAGGAAGAGAGATACAGAGTTAGAAACATCGATGAGAGAGAAACATCGATTCAGCTACCTTTTGCACACTCTCTACTGGGGATGTGCCCACAACCAAGGTACATGCCCTTGACCGGAATCAAACCTGGGACCTTTCAGTCTGCAGGCTGATGCTCTATCCACTGAGCTAAACCGGTTAGGGTGCCACTTTGCTCTTTTTCACATTTAAAGCTTTGAACTCTTTATGGGCATAACTCTGTTCAAGATCTAAGGGGAAACTATTTTTCCTTCTTCCTGAGCATTCCATGTTTTCATCGAACCATTCATGTTCTTCTTTCCACTTTTTATAGGTTACTGAACATTTACTACCTTATTATGACTCCCCAGATTTCCTACTCCTTTGCAATCTGTCAGTTTTTCCATATATTTGTCCACACAGAAGGTAGATGGAGGAAAAAATATCCATGCATAGAGATAACTTTCCAGACATTCATCAAATGCACTCAACTCTCACATGTCCATTCATCTTTTAATTCTTTTATCATTCACTCATGATATTACTTTTCTCCCTGAATAACTTAATATGTTGAAAATCTTTAAAACATATTTTAGTACTGAATAATCATGCAATCATAGTTCATAACCATAGTATTAATACTTAATAAATAATTAATAATCATTTTTCTATTCCATGGAATTACTTCTCATCAATGTTCTCCATCTAAGTAATAACATCATTCTGACTAAGATTAAAACTCAAAACCCAAACATCACTGACTCTTTACTTTTGTTCTACATTAAACTTGCTAAAAACTGATGAAAATACTGACCCCAAACTGCCTCTGCCAGTACCTTTTTTCATTTCCTTTGATCTTCACTTCATAATTCAGAACCAAGAAAATTAATTATTTTACCATAATAACAGCCTCCTAATAAATCTCATGCCTATCTTTATTTCATTCTCTAATCTGGAAGACTAATATCATACTATAGCAGAAAGGCAAGGGAGGTTGCTGGGAGTGGGGGGCGGGGAGACTGTAAGAGTTCAACCGAAGGACTTGTATGCATGTATATAAGCATAACCAATGGACACAAGGTTCTGGAAGGCGGGGGTGGGGCGGTGAGGGCATGTACTGGGGGTAGGGAAGGCCAGGGAGAGGTCAATAGGGGGGGAAAGGGAGACATATGTATTACTATTTGTAATATTTTAAACAATAAAAAAATAGAATAAAAAAATAAAGTATATATAAAAATACCATTGTTATGATTAGAAACCTTGCATATCCCCTCATTGCCAAGGGATCAAATCCAAACTCATTAGAGTAGGATTAAAGTTCCTCTATGATCAGTACTAAGTCAATATTTCTGGTCTCAAATCTCAGAATTTCCTTCCTTGTTCCTCAAGATACCCAGATAGGTCTATTGTGAACCACAGCTCCTCAACTTCCAGAGGTTTACCAGAATGTGCTTATACATTCAAACCATCATCCAGGCCCCAGGATCAAAAATGCCCTTCTTTATGAACATTTGGCTGGTCATTGCCAGTAGATGTAACATCTCCCATCATTTTCACAGTTCTAAGTTGCATCTCCTTCTGTACTTGATTCTCTCCTTGCTTTGCATTATACCTGTGTGAGTCCTATTTTTTTCTACTGACTCACCAGCTGCAAGAATTCAGCCCTAACTCTTGTTTGGTGTTCCAGTCCCAGTCATGTTTAGTTCAAGATCTTGATGAGGAGATGCACTAAAGTCCCTGATCCTTTCTCGGTTTTGGCTGTCTTTGTTGTAAGTTTTAGATAATAAGAAATTTAGCTTAAAAGGTTATGTAGATCCAAGGGGTGGATGGTTGCACCTCTGAATTGTATCTCTGAGTTCTAAAGCCTGACCTGCACCCTCACCTCTGGCTTTTCACCTGCCTTTGCTCTTTCAGATGGATCAGGACTTCTCTATCCTTTCTTATCAGGATGCAATTTTTTCTCCATTCTTAAGACCTCTTTGCTTTCCCTGATAACATTTTTAAGCATTTTTGGTCACCTCTGTGTACAATTTGGAGTTATTTAGGATGAAGTAAAATCCTGCCAAAGGTCTTCCAAAGCAGCCAGTTTTTTTTGTTTTTTTTTTTTTTGTGGGGTTTTTTGTTTGTTTGTTTTTTATGTATCTCCCACATCGGATTATTCTGAAAACGTGTAAAGGTATTTATTCACTTCAAGGCATCTATATCCAAAGTACAGTCTAATAGAGTGTCTCTGTGGGGAAAGTGGCTTGAAGCAGAAAGCATGGCAGGATTTCAGAGAACAAGAGCAACAGATAGAAAATATAGAAGTAGGAAGATAATAAAAGTGAAAGCATGTAGGAAAAGAAACAGAAACTAAGATCTGACTCAGATTAGGGACAGTCTTTCCTCCTTTATACTGTCATACTCTAACACTCAGTATTTCTAAACTGGATACTCAGTATTTCTAAACTGAGTGCCTTAGGCCTGAGTCTAGATGGTCTGATTCCCCAATTTACCTACCTGGGAAAGCTCCATGCATGGAAAGCACAGAAGAAGGGAGACCAGTAGTGGGGGTCCTGCATGCTTGCCCATAGCTTCCAGTTACCTCTGCCACCTGCTTGGCCTGAGCAATATTAGGCTGCCTAATCTCTTGAGCTTATAGCAGCTGAGGAACTCATGGACCCCTGGGAATATGGAGCATCCACAGTGCTCTACAACTCTGTGATTTAGCATTCATCACTCATATAGAGGAGTAGGAATGATCAGAACTAGAGGGACCTGCAAGAATATTTTATGTAGTCCCCCATTTTAGATAAGAGACCATTAGATCCTAGAAAGAAAAAGAGACACCTCAAATTTATATAGCTTGTCAGTGGCAGAATATTTAAACCTAGGTCTTCTAACTTAGCTTTTTTACTCTGTAACTATGATCAATATCTGTAAGAATACTGAGTCCTATAAAAGGTTAAGCTACATATAAATTAATTTCAACATATGAAAGTATGAGAACATGTGAAAATTTAACCTGGATCATCCACAAAATTGATCTCAAGCATAATAAGAAGCACTGGTATACTGTGGCTGACCACACAAACAGTATAATTACAAGTCAAATTATAGCATGGGTTTGTACAGGTTTAGAAGGTATTGAGAGCACTGCAGTGTGCTGCCTTCTTCATTTTTTATTAATTAGACACTATGTTTTTTTAATTAAATGCAATACTATTTTCTCTCCTTTTCCAACTGTTGTAGAGAAATTTCCCTGTGCCATCCACTTGGCTAAGCAGCATAAAGATCTGGTACCAATTTCGCTGTATATGTTTTGGAGGGATAATAGAGGAAGGGAAGAGGGAGAGATAGTTTTCCCACTCTCCTGACACTAATTGGGTATCCTCCAATTCAGATAAATTCTGACACTACTTACCCCATGATAGCATCAGATCCCATTGCTTAAGGGCTCTGTCCCACAAGACTGCCCTCCTCTGATCAATGGATGGCCATGGTAAGATATAATATGACTCCTGTTGGGAATTGACTTCTCATAGTGAGATCTGAGAGGATGCCTCTTGCTATCCATTCCCATGTGCGATTGAGACCTGTTTGAAGAGGCAAGGCAGTATTTCCTCTCTTCTTCTTCCGCCTGAGCAGAGCTGACCTGCCCCTATACCATATTTTCTGGCTCCTAAGATCCTATCAAAGATAGTTCATAAGAAACCTCTGCCAGATGAGGAATGTGAGTGCCAAAGACTCCAGTGCTAGTACATGGTAAAGCAGGAATAAAATTCATTCTTCTTGACCTTCAGCTTCAGGGCTTCTTTACCTCAAGCCAAGTCCACACTACAGGTTCCTTTACTTAGGTGACTTACAGAAAAAAAAATATAGGGTTGGCTAGAGTTGAGGGTAATTGAAATATAATCATTAATGATACTCGATATTCACAATGTTTCCTCAATTTCAAGAATTCTGTGGTCATCGTCTCTTTCAAATCAAACAAATTTAGAAAGAACAGTCTCTACGCATTTTACTGATAAGAAAAATAAATGCTCAGAAGGTCAAGTTAGAGTCAGAGATATACCACTGAGTGGCAGAGCTACATTCTGACATGGACCATTCATTTACTCAACATAGTCAGAAAACCTAATAATTTTTATCCAACAAAGACCCTGGAACATGCCTCAACTATTTGTTAATCATTACCACCTCTACCTTTTTTTTTCTGTTTATGCTATCTTTACTATTTGACTTTCTCTCTGTCTTTACCTCTCTTTCTGCAAACTCCCTCAAAAATAAAGAAGCCCTGGCTGAATAGCTCAGTTGGTTAGAACACTGCCCCATAGGCCAAAGTTACAGATTCAATACCAGATGGTCAGGGCACATACAAGAATTAACCAATGGATGCATAAATAAGTGGAACAACAAATCAAAGTCTCTCTCTCTCTCTCCTTTTCTCTATCTCTCCCTCTCTCTAAAATTAGTAAATTAAAAAATTAAAAAGGAAGAAAGAAAAGAAGCTACAAAAGTCTCACTCATCCTTGTGACAGGAAACTTCTGACCTTCCCTGTGGCCACCTGTTAGATCTGAGAGACAAACCTGACCCCTTCCTCTGTAACCCACTTAGATCCAGTGCTTGTATCAGCTTCATCTGTAGGCCACATAAATTTTTAAGTCTTAATGATTACATAATTCTATTGTTTATTTATTTATTTACTTACTTACTTATTGCAAAGGATAATCCATTGATTTTATAGAGAGGTAGAAAGAAGGAACATTCTTGTGAGAGCTCAACACCTATTTGCTATCTCCTGCACTCCTGCTACTGGCAATCTAGCCTGCAATTTCTCTATGCACAGGATGACACCCAACCAACTGAGTCATACTGGCCAGGGCCATGATTCTATTATTTTTTTAAAATTGGTCATCCTGCCGAGACTGGTTTGGCTCAGTGGATAGAGCGTCAGCCTGCGGACTGAAAGGTCCCGGGTTCGATTCCGGTCGGGGGCATATACCTTGCTTGCAGGCACATCTCCAGTGTGGGGTGTGCAGGAGGCGGCTGATCGATGTCTCTCTCTCATCGATGTTTCTGACTTTCTATCCCTCTCCCTTCCTCTCTGTGAAAAATCAATAAAATATATTTAAAAAAAAAATTGGTCATCCTACCTAACAAGAGGGTAATATGCAAATTGATCATTACTCCAACATACAATGTGGCTGCCCTCATGTGGACACAAGATGGCTGCCACAAGATGGCCAGCAGGGGACGGCAGTTGTGGGCTATCAGGCCAGTATGGGAGGGCAATTGGGAATGATCAGGCCTGCAGGGGAGGGCAGTTAGAGGTGACCAGGCCAGCAGAGGAGGATAGTTGGGGGAGACCAGGTCAGCAGGAGAGGGCAGTTTGGGGGGATCAGGACTGCAGGGAAGAGTAGTTGGGGTGGGAATCAGGCCTGCAGGAGAGGGCAGTTGGAGGGAACCAGGAGAGCAGGGGAGGGCAATTAGGGGTGACCAGACTAGCAAGGAAGGGCTGTTAGGGGTGATTGGGCCAGCAGGGGAGCAGTTAGGAGCCAGCAGTCCAGGATTGCAAGAGGGCTGTCCACTGCCGATTTAGGCCCAATCCCCTAAAGGGGTCCCATATTAGAGAGAGTGCAGGCTGGGCTGAGGGACACATATCCCCTACCCTTGTGCACAAATTTCATGCACCAGACCTCTAGTTTATATTTCACAAACCATAAAATTTAATTAAGTATACATTCAGTGATTTTTAGTAAATTTACAATGTTGTGCAACTATTATCAATATCTAATTTTAGAACATTTTCGTCATTCTAAAAATAAGCTCCATAGAATACAATTAAAAATTTAGGTGGTAGTTTTATTTTAAAATGTCAGTATTTACAAAAACTAAACATAATATCTCTTTTCTCCTATTTAGGTAGTCAATAACATTTTTGAGGAAGCATATACTATTTCAAAATTATTTTAGAAAGTACCTAAGCAAAAATTGTGAAGATCATTGTTTTGGAAAAGTGTGAAGGGATATAGGTATAGTTGTCCCCCCTTATCCATGATTTTGCTTTCCATTGTTTCAGTTATCTCTGGTCAACAGTAGTCTGAAAATATTAAATGGGAAAATTCCAGGAATAAGTAATTTATAAGTTTAAAATTGCACCATTCTGAGTAATGTGACAAAATATTAGACCATTGTACAGAGGACCTGAATTAGCCCTTTGTATAACGTATCCACACTGCATATACTCCCTGCCCGTTGATCACTTAGTAGCTGTCTCAGTTGTCAGATTGACTGTTAAACTATCACAGTGCTTGTGTTCAAGTCATCCTTATTTACTTCATAATGGCTCCAAAGCTCAATAGTAGTTTAAACATTATCACAAGTACATATGTATAGGGAAAAAAAGTACATTTTGTATAGTTTTGATACTAGATGTGGTTTCAAGGATCCACTGAGGTCTCGGAACGTATCACCAATGAATAAAGGAGGAAACTATTGTTATGTACAAGGGAAAGTTATATAGTACTTTGAAGGTATTGATTGAAGAAATCCTTAATGCAAAAACTTGATGTGTGGCTAATGTAAAAGGATATAAAGGGATCTCACTAAAGGACTGATGCTGTTCACTCCCAGGGCTAGCTTTGTGGGCATGACACCTGGACAGTAGCATAAGGCCCATGCTCAGATGATTCCTGGGTTCCCTTCAATGTCCTGCTTCTATGTTCTTGAAATTCTTAATTTTGAACTTTTATTTTGTGAAATTAATTCTAATGGGACAATGGACCATAAAAATGTCCACTGCCATTTCTTGTTACCCTATTTGCATATAATATTAGTAATGCGCTACATACACAGACTACCATGGACCTACAATGTATGAAAATGTAGTGATATCTAGAAGAGAAGGAGAGGGGAGAGAAAGTAAAAGAACAGCAGGGAAGAGAAACAAAATTGCTACATTTTATTTTCACCTTCCTTGAAATCTTTCTATGGATAGCTTCCCTTCTTCATTTATTTCTCTCTTTATCAGCACCCCCCACACACACTATTCTTTTCTACAAATGAATACCATGGCTAAAATCCCTAGAGTAGGTCCCCCTGGGTTTTCATACATTAGCGTTGGAAAGTCAATAAGTAACCTCGCTTACTAAGCCCCTTCCCCAGAGGAGGCTGGAACTCAGAGCTAAACTGAAGCCACTCACTGGGCTCACAAAAACTAAGGACAGATTATACATTTCAACCCAGACATATTAACACCCAGACACCATTATCTTCCAAATTACACTTGTAAAAACAGTTTTTACAACCTGCACAAAAACACTTTTCACATTCCTAAATGAACCATTTCACTCAAGTATACAACATCTGTACAAGATGTTACTCCACCACATACTCTTCCATGCAACCTCACAATCACATATGACATGAGTCACAGCTCCAACCTCAGCATGCTCAACTTGTAAATACCCATCACTCACACAGTTCTTGAAATCAGATTCTTTAAAAATCTGTGTTGAAAGAAAAAATTCAGAGTTCATGTACTGAAGTCTAAGTCTCAGAAGGAGCTCTGAGGAACTTCACTATACTGTAATAGTGACCCAGAGACCACCCAAGCTTCTTTCCTCCAGTGGCTGGAGCTATTTGTGGAAGTCTCCAGACAAATCAGAGGGATGCTCCACTTTGTCTCTGGAATTCAGTAAATTGATTGCAGCATTAGTTACTGATATTAGAGTGCCTTTGCAAACAAATAAAATAAAAGTAGCAAATTAAGTTTTGGTCATACACATGGACAATTAAGTGAAATGAAAGCACCAAATGTTAAATATGAAATCTAAGTCTAATTTTAGTTCTGACAGTAACAGGCTTTGTGATCTGGATTCTATCAGTTCATTTATCTGAACTTGGACTTCTTGACAAGACAGAGGTGAGTATAATTATTATATTCTATATCACTTCCAAGTGCAGTTATGAGACAAAGAGTTTGTAAAAATGTGGAGGTCATTGGTATCCAAACTTTTAAATTTCACTTACTTTACTCTTACTCTAACACAAAAGCTGTGTGAAATAAGTAAGCCAAGTGTTGTCATTCTCAATTTAAAAAGAGAAAATTGAGTCTCAAAAAGTTCATGAGACTTAACCAATGCTAAATAATGAATAATAGAAAAGCTGAGATAAGAATTCTAGAGTTCTTGTTGTTGTTTTTTTCCCAATTACAGTTTACATTCAATATTAGTTTCAGATTTGAAGCATAGTGGTTAGACGATCATGAATGTTGCAGAGTGGTCCTTCTGGTATTTAAAGTACTACCTGGCCTCAAACAGAGTTATTACAATATCATTGGCTATTTCTGTATGCTTTAATTTACATTTCTGTGACAACTCTGTAGGTACCAAATTGTTGCTTTTTCTAAATCGAGACTTCCCAGAGAGGGGAAGGAATTGCCCCATCATATAACACTCACATGATAGAATCAGGACTAAAATTCAGAATTCAGGCATCCTTCAAAGGATGACTTTAGGTATATAATATTATTGAGGGAGGATGTACATGCCAGTACATTATTAGTTTCTACAACAAAAATAATTCATTCTTTCAGGATGTCTAATGTTGGTAAATTCTAGGACACGTCACTCACTCCCTCAATCTGCCGCTATCATCAATTGACATTTTGATGATGCCATTAATCCAACAATTGCATTGTTGAGTGTACCGTACAATGGACTGATTTTATCATAGTTAGCAGTTCTGTCTCCCTAGCTAGCTGTCTGATATATCTTTTACTTTCTTTCATGGTACCTTCATGCATGATCAAAACACTGTAGTTATTTAATTATGAGTATATTCAAGTTGTCTCGCCTCTTTGTAGGCACTATAAGCAAGATATAAAAACAAGCCATTTGATATATATCTGTTTCAAACATATGTTTGAAACACAGATTAAATCATTAAAAATATGACATTAAGGCAGACATTAATGGTATGTTAAGAGTTATCAGAATTGAATCTTTTAGTAAATACTGAGCAAAGTGTCTTGGTACAAATAGAACCATGTGGTATGGAGGTCACAATTGTGTGAAGGCAGAATACCAAGCTCAATAGACTTTTGCAGAGTAGTGAATGAATAAAAAATATAAAGAAGACTAAGGACTAAATTAGAGTTGGAAGGCTTCTGGGAGGCTTTCCTGGTACTTTAAAACTAAAAAAGGCAATGAAAAAGTAAAGAAAAGGGACTCCTAGAATGGAATACCATGCACTAAAAAAAGAAAAGAATCTTTTTCTAGATGTATGTGAACAAAAGAGAGTAAATGATGTGGGGATGTGGTGAGAAACAAATCTGGAAGGATTAGACAAAGAAAACGCTTATATTCTTAGCTTGGTACTTGGAATATAGAATTCAAAACATGAGTTTTTAATATAGAAAATGGAAGATGACAAAAAATGGATTATATGTAATAGTATCTGTTAAGATTTTTAAACAATTTAATACCAATAAATACTTTTCTCAGACTGAAAAAGATTACTCACAGAAGGATTATCATTTTATGTGAATAAACCAAATACTTTATGTTATAGGAGAGGTGCACTATCACCCCTTGGAGTCTTTTATTGCCAGGCAGAATGTCAACTTGCAACATTAGTGATGACAGTCTCCCAGCCATGCTCTTTCTGACGGGGATCCCAGGGCTGGAGGGGGCCCACATCTGGATTGCCATCCCTTTTTGTGCCATGTATCTGGTAGCACTGGCTGGGAATGCTGCTGTCATCTTGGTGATTGCCATGGACAATGTACTGCATGCACCCATGTACCTCTTCCTTTGCCTTCTCTCATTCACTGACCTGGCTCTCAGCTCCACTACTGTACCCAAAATGCTGGCCATTTTGTGGTTCCATGCTGGTGAGATTTCCTTTGGTGGCTGCCTGGCCCAGATGTTTTGTGTCCATTCTATCTATGCTTTGGAGTCTTCGATTCTTCTTGCCATGGCCTTTGATCGATATGTGGCTATCTGCAACCCACTGAGATACACAGTCATCCTCAACCACACAGTCATAGGAAAAATCAGCCTTGTTGGGATATTTCGTAGTATAGCCATTGTCTCGCCCTTCATCTTTTTATTGAAGCGCCTGCCCTACTGTCAGAACCGTATCATGGCACACACATACTGTGAGCATATGGGCATTGCTCGACTAGCCTCTGCCAACATCACTGTCAATATTGTCTATGGGCTGACTGTGGCCCTACTGGCCATGGGCCTGGATTCTATTCTCATTAGTATCTCCTATGGTTTTATACTCCATGCTGTCTTTCATCTTCCATCCCGTGATGCCCAGCACAAGGCTCTGAATACCTGTGGCTCCCATCTTGGGGTCATTCTAGTCTTCTACATTCCTGCCTTTTTCTCCTTTCTCACCCACCGTTTTGGCCAACACCGAGTTCCCAAGCATGTGCACATCTTTCTGGCTAATCTCTATGTGCTAGTGCCTCCTGTGCTCAACCCAGTCATCTATGGGGCTAGGACCAAGGAGATTCGGAGTCGACTTCTAAGACTGTTTCGCTTAAAGATTTCAGTATGAATTCTGAGAAAATGTTGGAAATAAGAATAATAAATTTGAATGGTTGATGTCTAGACTCATTTACACGTGCAGAGACCTATGATATCAGAAGAATGTTTTTAAACACTGTTATTTAAATTTATATAAGTATGCTATGCTTTATTATATGTGCATGATATAAAAAGGAAAAGTCCAGATAAGTTGGAGATATCAATAATCAAATTGAAGTATTTTTTTCCTGAGGCTCCTTGAATAGCTCAGAAAGGTGATTATATTTTTAATTTTGTCTCAAAGCTATCTATAAATTGCTAAAGAGAAAGTCAGTTGCTTATCTGAAAGGAGTCTGGGTTTCATGGTGGGGCTATTCTACTGTGAGTTCAAGTAGGAAAAAAAGGAACATTTGAGGTAAACTGAACCTGAGTTTTAATATTTTGAATGATTCAGTACACAAGGTCTAAAGTCAGAATGCCTGGATTTGAATCTTGGTTCTTTTACTTGTTTTGTGGCCTTGAGCATATTGTTAAATCTTCCTGTGCCTCAGTTTGACAAACTTTTAAATGGAGCTTAATTGCAATATCTCTGAATGTTGTGGTGAAGAATAAATAAATTAGTGGATGTAAAAAACTTACAGTAATGCTGAACATGTAACATGCTCAATAAAATAAATATATGAGAAACTTATGTAATCTCTTTAAATATTACCCACGTTATAATTATTGAAGGATTTTTATATTATATCTCTCCACAAGCTCATTATAACTACATAGCAACTTTAAAATATTTAGACAGTGATTGTGATATGATAGTACTCATTAAAACTGCATTTTTCTCTACCACTCTGATGTTTCATTTTGAGATCCTTTTCTTTTCATGCATGAAGTAATTTCTTATTAAGAACTCAAGGGAGATGGCTCAGGGTCCAAGTGCCTTTTTACATATTTTTTATTGCTTAATGACCTCAGTACTCAAATGCACAAGTACACAGATATATTCCCCCTAGTAGTTCAAAAATATGTTGTGATTTTCTGCATTTTAAATTAAGAGCCTGTGATTTAGAGAAGCTAATAGTCCTAAGGTTAGGCATTTGTACTGACATCTCATATATTAGCCAGTTTTTTATAACAGAAATAAATGTAATGTGTGGATACAGATAAACTTGTACTTATATCTGACTTTCTTATCTACTAGAAAGGTGCATAAATTAGAGCATACCACTTAATCAATTCCAGCATTAGGAATATGTTCATCATTGTGCCTGACATAAATTAGGTTGTCCATAAAAATTGATGATAGGGAGCTCAGTGGATGAGTGTCAATCCATGAACCAGGAAGTCTTGGTTTTGGTTCCTGGTTGGGGCACATGCCCAGGTTGTGGTCTTGAATACTGCCATATTGGATATTCTTGTTTCTTTTTGCCCTGAGTCTAGTTCTTTCAATGTGTGCTGAGGAGATTTTGAACTGTACTTTGATTCAACCCTGGTGAGATCCTGAGCAATTACGCTGCTGAGTTCTCCCCAGTGTCATCCTCAGCACTAGAATTCATTCCTGCTGCCTCCCTCACAGCACTCCCTCCCCACCCCCCGCCACTCCTGTCAGTCTACATATATTCTTACAACACACACACACACACACACACACACACACACACACACACACAGTTTCTTGTATATATACAATTTAAAAAGAAAAACAAATCATTTTCTCTAAGCCCTGAGGAAACCCTCCCTACTACCTTTTTCTGCCTCCTACTTGACACCACATTATTTTATCTTATTTGAGCTTATTTTAAGTAAGCATAGGTAATTTTATCCTTGTGATTTGGATTGTTCTCTGCGCTTTTCCTCTCTAAATGAGTTTGTAAACTTAGAAAGAATGGGAAACCTAAGTTGTTCCTTCCTCTGTGCCAGGGCCATACAGAAAACACTTCCTGCTCACTAACTTCATGGGAACAGATTGATCCTGGCTCTTAGACAGTGTAAAGCTAAGAGCACAAACTCTGGAATCAAAGAGCTTGGGTTTCTTTATCCTTCTCAACCACAAACTGTGTGACCTTAAGAAAATTACAAATCAAATAAGGCATGCTCCAGCTGCCTACACCGTAAGTCACCTCACTAATAGAACAGAGGTTTACAGGGATAATGAGTAGATTGGGAGAGTATTGATGGAACTCAGTAAGATGTTGGCACCACAGAATTTAGAGTAGGAATTGGAATCAGTGGGAAAATGCTGAACTATATATAGTTGGACATGCTGAGCCTGAGGTTCTTCTGGGACACCCAAAGGGAAGGCTAATAAGCTAATAAGGAAAGTATTTGTTTTTCTTTTTAAATTGTACATATACAAGAAAGTGTGTTTATATATGTGTGTGTGTTCATGCATGTGCATGTGTGCATGTGTGCGCGCATGTGTGTGTATATGTATATGTGTGTGTGTGTTGTAAGAGATATATGCAGACTTACAGGAGTGGTGTGTGTGTGGTGGGGGAGGCGGTGGGATGTAGCTTTAGGAACCATGCTATTAAAAGAAAGAACAGGAACCAAAAAAAATGGCCAAACCCCTTTTAGGATGAATAAAGAAAGAATTGGTATAACATACTCTCAGGAAGCACCACTCTGTAAGACAATGGGAGACAGAATAGATTAAGTGAAGCAGCTTAAAGAAAGAAAGGCCAGGTGAAAGAAACAGGCTTACAAGTCCATAAAGGGCAGAGAGCTCCAAACAAGATGAACTCAATGAGGCCCATTTCAAGACACATCATAACTAAAATTCCAAAGGTTAAAGACAAAGAGAGAATCTTAAAATCAGCAAGAGAAAAGCACTTAGTTACATACAAGGGAGCACTCATACAACTGTCAGCTGATGTCTAAATAGAAACTTTGCAGGCCAGAAGGGAATGTCAAACAATATTCAACGTGATGAATAGCAAAGACTTACAACCAAAATTACTCTACCAGCAATGCTATCATTTAGAACTAGTGGCCCAGTACATGAAATATGTGCATGGAGGGAGGGGGTGTCCCTCAACCTGGCCTGCACCCTCTCTAATCCAGGACCCCCTCTGGGGATATCTTACTGCTGGTTTAGGCCTGATCCTTTTGGATCGGGGACCTCTTGCAATATGTGACCACTGGCTCCTAACTGCTCACCTGCCTGCCTGCCTGATTGCCCCTAACCACTCTACATGCTGGCCTGATTGCTCCCAACTGCCCCCCCCACCCCTGCCAACCTGATTGCCCTGCTGGCCTGCTCACCTCCAACTTACCCCCAAACACTGACCTAATTACCCCCAACTGCCCCCTACCAGCCTGCTTGCCCCCAATTGCCACGTCCTGCCAGCCTGATCACCTCCAACTCCCCTCCCTGCTGACCTGCTTACCTCCAAATGCCTCACCCCTTGCTGACCTGATCACCCCAAACCTGCCTCTGCCTCAGCCCCAACTCATAGCTTTGTCCAGAAGGTCTCCTGGTCTAATTAGCATATTACCCTTTTATTAGTATAGATGGAAAGTCAGAGAGAGAGCTTCACAGATTAAAAAAAAAAAACTAAAGAAATTTATCACCACCAAACCACTACTACATGAAATATTGAAGGGCATTTGGAGGAGGAGGAGGAGGAGGAGGAGGAGGAGGAGGAGGAGGAGGAGGAGGAGGAGGAGAAGGAGAAGAAGAAGAAGAAGAAGAAGAAGAAGAAGAAGAAGAAGAAGAAGAAGAAGAAGAAAAATGGCTAAAACTACACACCTATAAACAATTGAATCTAAAAATTAGAATAAACAAACAAAAAAATCTAGCGAACAAAATAAACTGATGAATAAAATAAAACTAGAAGCATGGAAACATGGAACAGACTCATGAATCACAGAGGATTGGGGGTGGGACAATGGGAAGAGATTAACCAAAGAATGTATATGTATATTTGCATTACCTGTGGACATAGACAATAGGGTGGTGAGGCCTGGGGAAGGGCAGGAACCTGGTGGAGAGGGACAATGGGGAACCAAAAGGGGACATATGTAATACTTTCAACAATAAAGATTTTAAAAAATGAAAGGTCAGCATATGAAATTCCACAGAAAAATTTTGGTAGGTCACGAATGAGGAACAGTTTTGAGAAAGTTTCGGCACCATACTGAGGATAAGTCAGAGACTGCAGAGGTTGGTGAAACATAATCATTAGAAGGGCAGATGGAATTCAGAGATAAAAGGAGAGAAAAAAATTAGTAATCAATAAGGCATCAGAGTCAAGCATTTTGCAGTATAAAGGGAGGAAGTCTGAATAGGAGGAGGGAATGTACCTTCAGAAGTACTGGAGCTGAAGGAAAGTAGGCCTCTAGTTCCCCCAGAAATCGTATAAGAGCAGGATCCTGGCACAGGAAGATATAAAAGGAAGAGCCCTATCTGAGAGGTAAGGTAAACATCTTTTCTGTAATACCAGAAGACTGGACCTAAAGACAGAGAAACAGGGTCAAAGAGTGGGTAGCTTCCAGAGGCTGTAGACAGCCATAGCTTCCTGGGGAGCAGAAGCCAGGATTCCTTCATAGTCATTCAAGTTGGAATAGAGGTGGCTCATGGTGATGTTGGTAATGTTGTTGAGGAACTGGGCTGCCATCTGAGCAGGAGAAAAAAACTACAATTTTCCCACTTCATTTTCAAATTTGGAAAATACTCTGTGATTAAGGGTATGAGAAGATAAAGCCCAAACCCAAGACCATATAACATGGTCATTTCCTTCCCCAAACAACATTCTTTGCCCACCTAGCTCGAAACTGACATCACATATGTGATCCAAGCAATCTTTTTAATGTAGAACAGGCTTGGGGAGTGAGGGAGGACTGTTCCTGTATGCACATGATCTGAATAGGAGGAATTCCCAAAATAAGCTACTACCCCTCCCTTTCCCTTTCCCTTTCTCCACCTCCCTCTCCATGGGGTGGCATGGTGAACATCAGCTGAAGGGACCTAGGCCTCTGGTTCCCCCAGCAACCTCTCAATGGCAGCATGGAAGTCTCCATCTGTGGCCATCAGGGCCTGCAGGTTGGCATCACGATTAGCAAAGCCCATGGCCTTCAGATGCTCCAATTCTTGCTGGTACCTGCTTTCAGTGGGGAGGGTTGAGGATAGTGAGGATTGGGTAGATTGAGAGCAGGCATTGGCTAGTGCATGGAGAAGCTGGAGAACAGCCATAGTGGGTTGCACAGGATCTGTTCTGTGACCCTGACCTGCACTCTTCATTTCAGGGGCTCCTGTAGCCCCATGTGGTCTACCAGGGCCCAGACTGGGCACCTCCCTAGACAGTATCTGCAGGCCCTTTTCTATCTGTATCAATGCTTGCAGAGCTCGTGGGTTGGTGAGGATGGGAAGTAGTGGTATATGATGTCGCAGAGGGCTGCCAGTGGCCAGCTGGCGTAGCAGAGCTGGATTTTGTTGAAGGACATGCATGGCTCTACGCAAGGCAGAGGGTGAGGGTCTCAGCTGACTGGTTAGAGTGGCTTTCCCTGTGGGCTGCTGGCCATCATGGGAGGAAATATCATGGCCTGAGTATGAGTCCTGCATACTGGCCCTATACCCTGAATTGGCCTGGGTTGAGGCCATGCCCCTGGCCTGGGCATGTACTCCTGCACTGACCTCCTGTGCCAATGGCCTGACAGGAACAGAGGCAGTGGTGGTGTCAGTACTGCTGTGAGCATTGGCCTCCCCTCTGCAAAGTCCTGAACCTGGATTGTGGCCTCTGGAAGCAACCAATGGGGCCAGAGTGAAGAGCATGAGCTGCTGGATGTCAGAGTAGATGGGACGCATAGCATTATCACCACCTGACACTGCCTTCAAGGCCTCTAGCCCTTGCTTGTCTAGAGCTGGCTCGGGTTTCTGTACTGGCCTTGAGGATTCAGGAACATGGCTAATATTGGCTGGTTTCTCACTTGCCAGACCTTGAACCAGAGGGTCTTCCAAGAACTGCACCACAGGCTCAGGCGCAGCCAACAGAAGTTGAGCTAGCTGGCCAAAGAAGTCAGCCAGATCAGGTGAGCTCCGGGCTAGCCAGACCAGCCTGGCCACCATCCCAGCACTCTCTGAGGTGGAGGATTCAGAACCACGGGTACAGTTGCCAGTGGGGTCTGGCAGAGTTCCTGGACTGGACAGAGTTCCTTTCAGACGGGTCCTCACCACCAAGTGGACTGTAGTTCCATCAAGGATGCCACGTTGGCTCAGAATATCTTGATCCCGGAGGATCTTTCCAGTGAAGATGAGCACCAGCCGGTCAATGTCACAGTGAAGGCGCTTGGAGATCTGTTTCTTAAAGTGACGGACACTGCTATTTTCTGTCAGCATAAATTCCTGACAGTCCTGCGGGGTCTTGACAGACACTCTGATGATACGTGATGGCTCTCGACCAGACACCAGGTGGCTGTCCCCTGCTTCTTCCCTAGCCTGTGCCATATTTCCTCGAGAGAAGATGCAGGGCTACTTGAGGATTTTGTAGAATCCTAGATGTAGTACACCTGGGGGCAGGGACCAGTAGGTGTTCAGTGATGTCCTCTCACCTACGTCCTATAAAGTCTACCTCCCAGTTTACCCCTGCAGCCACCTGGCTCTCATAGGGGTGGCAGCTGCTCTTCTCCAGAGCCAGCCTTAGGGGATATGATGTCAGTGATGAGGTCACAGTTGAGACTTGAATGGGGGAAGGGCAGAAGTCTCTACCACCTGCCTTAGGTTGTCTCTCTTTATGATTTTGATAGGAACAGAAATAGAATATTGGAGACCAGCTATAATTGTATGAAATATTAATCATATTCTGTTAACTGTGATTGTTTTGTTCTGATTAAAGAAGAGATATTTAACTTGGCTAGGTATGTTATGGGACCTGGGGGCTCACCTGGAAATGCAACTCATCCTCCCCATCAGGGAGCTGCCTATTATCATGGAAAGATTAACAACCTTGTAGAAAACAAAAATGCTTGCCCTTTGAAGACCACCACCTCCTCCCCAGCCTTTGTATACCCGCAGGCCTTTAAAATTATCTAGACCTGTAAACTGTCCATTTGGCATACCCTTTGCATACTTCCCCTTGTAATTTTTGTCTCCTATCCAATATAAGCAGCTAGCTTATTATGGGGGGGGTGAAGAACAGACTATTGTGGATGGCCTGCTGCTCTCCCATACTGCCATCAGTACTAGAATAAACACTCATATGATTCAATTCTGTCTTTGCTTAATTGGCACAAGTAGTGAGAGCAGTAGGGACCTAGTGATTGCCTGGTTACAATTTGAATTAAATAGAAATATGGAAAAAAAGTGGAGAAACCAAGATGGCAGCATAAGTGAACACCTAAACTGCTGCCTCACACAACTATTTCAAAACTACAGCTAAAAGACAGAACAGACATCATCCAGAACTACAGAAAAGCTGGCTGAGTAGTAATTCTACAACTAGAAGGAAAGAGAGGGGCTCACGGAGACTCAGAGGACCTGCAAAAAGCTGAGGTACAGAGACACATGCATGAAGATAATGGGTGACAGCATGCCTAGCTAGCTTCCTCTAGCAGGAGGGAGATGGAAACTCCTGACTACACTAAACCCCAATTCCAACTGCACTGAACTCCAGTCTGGGTGAGACTCGTTCAGGGGGAGTCTGGACTGTCAGAAAAAGGGAGGAGTGAACAGAAACTCAGGGGAGCCTCAAAAGGGAAAGGTCTGGAGGCACACGCACGAGTATGCTCAGAGAGGACTGACTGCTGAGTATGCCGCTGGCTTTCTCTAGTGGAAAGATGGAACCTCCCGACTGTGCTGAATTTCAGTTCTGACTGCATTGAACCTCAGTTTTGGACAGACCCTTGGGAGCCAGACCCATATGGGTCTCTGGAGTGCATGGAAACTCAGGGGAGCCATGAAAGGCAGAGGTCTGGAGGTGCACATGAGTGGGCACAAAGAGGACTGCAGCAATTATCAAGGGACACTGAGACCCAGGTGTCTCATAGGGCAAGGATGACAGAAAGCCAAGGCTGTCTTCTCAGCCCAGAGACTCTGCCCCATCCAAGCTGAGCATGAGGCTTTTGCAGTTTTGCAAGTCTTGTATCATAAGGCTGACTCCAGCACAGAAGTTCTCCTGGCATAGACACAGCTGATCCTCACAGCCAATTGGCCTGGAGGTCAATTTCCTTTAGTGATATCAATAACAATCAAGACTTACTACAAAAAGGTTGTATACACAATCCACAAAGGGGTGCTCCAAGAGTGTCCCTTCAGTTAACAGGAGAGGCAGACCTACTTGCCTATATAGGACACCTAGCAACACAAAGCTACTCTACTAACTCAGGGAAGCAGTGAAAATGTGGAGACAAAGAAACAGATCACAAATGAAAGAAATGGAGGAAAACAAACAACTGGATATAGAGTTCAAAACCAAAGTTATAAGGTTTTTCAAGCAGTTCCTAAAAAAGGTCGATAAATTTAACAAGACCCTCAAGGATATGAAAAAGGACCAACTAGAAATTAAACATGCACTGACTGAAATAAAAAATATTATATAGAGATTTAACAGCAGACTAGAGGAAGGCAAGAATCAAGCCAAAATTTTGAAATACAAAGAAGCAGAAAACACTCAACTGGAAAAGCAAAAAAGAAAACAAATCCAAAAATATGAAGATAGTGTAAGGAGCCTCTGGGACAACTTCAAGTGCAGCAACATGAGAATTATGGGGTGCCAGGAGAGAGAGAGCAAGATACTGAAAACCTATTTAAAGAAATAATGACTGAAAACTTTCTCCAACTGGTGAAAGAAATAGACTAACAAGTCCAGAAAGCACAAAGAACCCCAACAAAAGGAATCCAAAGAGGACCACACCAAGACACATCATAATTAAAATGCCAAGAACAAAAGATAAAGAGAGAATATTAAAAGCAGCAAAAGAAAAACAATTAATTACCTATAAGGGAGCACCCATATGATTGTCAGCTGATTTCTCAACAGAAACTATGCAGGCCAGATGAGAGTGGCAAGAAATATTCAAAGTGATGAATACAACCAAGATTACTCTACCCAGCAAAGCTATCATTCAGAATTGAATTTCAGTTAAAGAGCTTCACAGATAAGAAAAAGCTAAAGGAGTTCATCAACACCAAACCAGTATTATATGAAATGCTGAAAGCTATACTTTAAGAAGAGGAAGAAGAAGAAAAAAAGGTAAACATAAAAATTTTGAACAACAAATACATATCTATCAACAAGTGAATCTAAAAATCAAGTGAATTAATAATCTGATGAACAGAATAAACTGGTGAGTATAATAGAATCAGGGGCATAGAAAAGGAGTGGACTGACAATTCTCATGAGGAAAGGGGTGAGGGAGATGTGGTAAGAGATTGGACAAAAATCGTATACCTATGGATGAGGACAATGAGGGAGGAGGTAAGGGCATGTGTGGGGTGGGAATCGGGTGGAGGGGAGCTAAGAGGAGGAGAGGGGAGAAGAGGAACAATTGTAATAATCTGAACAATAAAGATTTATTAAATTTAAAGAAAGAAAACTAAAAACTGTAATATTTATTTTTAGAAATATGTTTTGCCCCAGTTTATTTTATTATTGAAAACCATATCAATTGAGTTGGATCAACAAATACAGCTGAGTAGAAAAGGCAACTATAGGAACAGCTTAAAAATTATTCATTATAGTTACCTATCCTCACTAAATGACTATCTACTGGCCATGAACTAGTCAAGACCATGGGCTCCCATTTCTATATGAACAGAATGAAGACATATTTAACCAGTCCATCCAGCCTCAATTAGGGTCATTCAGGCAGCCTGCATTTTTGAGAACTACAAAGCTGAGTAACCCATCTACCTGGTTCTAAGAAGCATCATGTTCCCCAAGATCAAAAGATAACCTATGATTTCAACTCTCACATGATCAAAACTGAAACAAGAAAAATTGTGAGACAGTAACAGTTTGATTTCAGATATTTATGACTTAACAATTAGATTTAAGGTATATTTGAAGAGGAGATTTATCACTGCAGAAGGTACATATTTGGCTCTCAGAAAACAGGGACTCTCTCAGGCACTGTTTTGACCACTGCAGGCAGGTGAGCCCCAGGGTAAATTGTCTAATCCCTGCAGCAATTATGTACTTTTTATTATAAAAATGAATACATCAGGCTGTTTCTCTGTTTGCCATTATAAATAGTCAGAGCTGCCATCCCAGGGGAACTGCCTAGTATGTCTTACTCCTCAAACCTTTAGAATTTTTGAAGTGGGCACAATTATCTTTGGACTGGATCACACACACACACACACACACAACAACAACAAGCAAACAAAAATCACTGTCTTCAAAAAAAAAAAAACATCTGCAAAGCTAACAGAAAAACAGACATCCTGAAAATAGTATTGAAAATGAAAGGCATTCTTTGGAATTAGCACTTCCAGGTATAGCTAAAGAATAGCTTATCTTGCGGAGACTGGTTTGGCTCAGTGGATAGAGTGTCGGCTTGCGGACTGAAAGGTCCCAGGTTCGATTCCAGTTGGGGGCATGTACCTTGCTTGTGGGCACATCTCCACAGTGGGGTGTGCAGGAGGCAGCTGATAGATGTCTCTCTCTCATCAATGTTTCTGACTTTCTATCTCTCTCCCTTCCTCTCTGTAAAAAAATCAATAAAACGTATTTTAAAAAAAGAATAGCTTATCTTAATTGCACCTATAGAAATTCCTTTCTTGACTTATTAATACAAACATAAATGCATTCCTTCTATTCTTGTAATTATTTCCTTTCCCTTTCTCAATAATATCCTTGACTTCACCTCCAAATATATATTAGTGCTTCCCAGAATTGCAATTCTTTTTTTATCTCAAATAAACCTTTGTTGTTTCTCACTTTGACCTTTTATTTTTAGTTTATTTTTATTTATGGATGTGGAACAAGCAAATATTAGAATCCTTTGCTGTCATGATAAATAATATAACCAGTAAACAAGCTCTTTACTCTCTCCTCACAAACCTGTTTCTTCCATAGTCTTCTGTATCAAAGTTAAGTTCACAACCAAAACAGTTAATGTCAGAACAGAATTTCAAATTTACCTTTCCCTCCAGTTCCTTTCCCTCTTCAAATAAGATGATCATTTAACCAGTTATTCAGGCTCAAAACACTTGATTGTTCTCTTTCCGCGTCTAATTTAACAGCAAACATTATAGGCCTTTTCTTCAAAATGTATCCTGATTCTGATTACCTCGATGGTTTCAATACTGCCATAGTCTGCCAGCTGGTGTCCCTGCCTCCCTTCTTGGCCCTCAGTTTTGTATTGGCCTCAACCTTTCAATAATCATCATTGTGGCTGGATGAGCCCTGTGGTTCTTTTGTTTTTTAATATATTTTTTATTAATTTCAGAGAGGGAGAGGGAGAGATAGAAACATTAATGATGAGAGGGTATCATTGATCACCTGCCTCCTGCACTCCCCGGACTGGGAATGAAGCCTGCAACCTGAGCATATGCCCTTGACTGGAATCAAACCTGGGATCTTCCAGTCTGAAGTCCAATCCTCTATCCACTGTGCCAAACTAGGTGGGTGGGCCCTGTGGTTCTTATTATGATTGCAATATGATCTCAGCAATAGCCTTCAGGAAACTTTGAAAGAGACAAGTCCTGGAAGTTACATGGCACATTTGTGGCCACATAAGAAGATTCGAGAAGACTAACCCCTATTTTGTAAAACTATTGTCTGGAATTCTCTGCTGTTTTTCTTAGATGGCCTCTTATTCTAAAAAAGAGAGAGAGAGAGAGAAGAAAAACTTGGCTTTCTAGCCTCCTTTAACCCGCTTGAATAATGAGGAGGATAATCTTAGTTGTCTGACCTTGTAGGCCAGGGACTAGATATGCCCATAATTTCAATGCCATGCCAGATGCATTTTTAATTGGATAGAAATATATTGTTTTCAAGGCCAGCAGTGAGATAACCACTAAGTGTACATAGGCTGGCTCCTTAATAAAAAGGGAAGTTCTGCTAGTAGATTTGCTTAGAATTTGAAATCATTTTCTCTAAGCCACCGTGGTTAATAAAGTGTAACTCCAAACTCTCCTGCATTGTTTGATTATTCTGGTTCTCTGAAACATTTTTGGTTCCCTGAACAAGAAAACCAACCCATGCTTGGCTTTTTAGTCTCTGGAGAGTGGACCAGGTTTGGGGCCCAGGGGCATTGGACAGGCCTCCGGGAGGCGCTGCTCTGCTGAATTAGCAGAATTAAACCTGGGACTCTGGGTGCTCCTGGACCTCAGCCCAGGACCCGGTCAGCATCTGGAGAGAGCAGACACTTCTGGACCTGTCGACAGAATTTGTAAGGTAAGGGCCCTATCAGTTTGGCCCACTCCAGTAAGTAGAAGGGGGAGCTTGATCACCTCCCCAGAAGCCACATGGCTTCCTCAGGCAATTAATCAGGAATCAGGAATTGTGTGGATTGTTGTTTAAACTCTGAGTGAGTGTCTGGTGAAAGTGTGGAGGGAGAAGGCCTGCTCTCTCCTCTCTTTTGTGTGGCTCCACGACTTCGGTTACAGAGTCTGAGTGGGCCCCCACCTGCAGTTCTGCGATTTGTCATATGGCATAATGGTGACTCACCCATGTGGGGGTGACCAGGCCCGGGGTTTATACTGGTGCACCTTAGCTAAAACGAATCTAAGCTCCCAAGGGATGCGGGGACATCTGAATGAGGATCTGTGAAAAAGGTCACCTCCTCCCTTGTCTGTCTTGCACCACTGATCATCATGGGGTCAGGACAGAGTAAACCCACTGTTCTCAATTGCATGTTGAAAATTTTTAAAAATGGATTTGATGGATATTATGGAATTAAAACGAATTCTGGAACACTGAGGAAATTCTGTGAAGTGGAATGTCCAGCCTTTTGGGGTCGGCTGGCCCTCAAAAGGCTCTTTAGATGAAGAATTGTTTAGGGTGGTCTGGAATGTAGTCACAGGAGACCCTAGACATCCAGATCAGTTTCCCTACACAGACAGCTGGTTAGAAATTGCTCAAACCTTGCCACCTTGGGTCCGGTTCTGCATGTATAAGAAAGGACAGAGTAAGATTCTAGTAATAGGAGTGAAGAAGCAGGTTCAGGAGAGGCAGGCAGGGCAGGGCAGGTTAAGGAGACGCAGGCTGGGCAGGAGCAGGTCCCTCAGAAGGAAGTTCAACCCCCTATTTTATAGGACGCCCCCACCGCACCCCCAGGAAGTCCCACCAGTTTTACCACCTCCGTATGAGCCATAGGCAGCACCAAGTGCGCCCCTTGCTAGCCTAGAAGGTTTGGGAAGTCTGAAAACACCGCCTCCCTCCATCTCCCCTCCACCAGGCTCTCCAGAACCAGTTGGGCGGCGCTTGCTTTCAGCCGATCAAGGGCCCAAACAACTGGCATGTCAGATGCCTCTCAGGGAGATTGGGGGTGCCCAAGTGCTTGGTGAGGATGGGACCTTACAGGAAGGAAGGCTGATTTATTATTATCAGCCCTTTACCACAAGTGACATTCTGAATTGGAAGCAACATACCCCAGCTTATTCTGAAAAATCCCAGGCCCCAGCAGGGACATTAGACACAGACAGATGGGCAAGGGAGGCCCTCCCCAATGAAGAACCTAATTGGTTTCCAAACTCAGAAGATGGAAAGACTAGGCTAGAAATATACCGGCTGGCTTTCCTCCAAGGAGTCAGGGCTGGAGCCAAGAAGCCCACCAATATGGCTAAAATCTCTGAGATTTTCCAGAAGCCTGAGGAAAGTCCAGCAGCTTTCTATGAGAGACTGTGTGAGGCATACCAGATCTACACTCCCTTTAACTCTAAGGCCCCAGACACTCAAACCATGGTAAATGCTGCTTTTGTAGGACAAGCCCTACATCTGATATCAGGAGAAAATTACAGAAGCTAGAAGGATTTGCAGGAAAAAATGCTAGTGAACTGCTAGAGATAACAAACAAGGTTTTCATCAACCGAAACAGAGCAACAAAAAGGGAGGAAGAAAAGAGAATACAAAGAAGGGCCAATAAAATAGCAGTGGCTTTCAGAGGTTTGGGACCCCAAACAGCCCAAAAAGGAAAACAAGACAGATAAGGAGGGAAAAGGAAGAGCAAGCCTGAGACTGGACCAGTGTGCCTATTATAAGGAAATAGGGCACTGGAAGAATGAATGTCCCAAATGGCAGAACAAGAAGATAGGGTCCCCTTTTCCACCCAGTCGCTATCAATCAGAACCACCTGAAGCAGACCTTATTGGGCTGGCAGCAGCTGTCTTTGACTAGGACAGACCTAACTCTTTTCAGCTGGGCCCCCACGAGCCCATTGTCAGAATGAAAATTGGGGGCCAGACTGTGGACTTTATGATTGATACAGGAGCAAAGCACTCAGTAGTCACACAGAAAGTAGCGCCTCTCTCAGGAAAAGAGGTCACTATTATTGGAGCTACTGGGGACCAGACCCATAGACCATTCTGTCAGCCTCGCCGATGCCAACTTGGCGGCCACCGAGTAATTTATGAATTCCTGTACTTGCCAAACTGTCCAGTACCTCTGATGGTTAGAGACCTTTTAGCCAAAATGGGAGCAGAGATCACTTTTGCTCCAAATGGCTCAACACAGCTTCACCTAAGTGAGGAGCCTACTCCAATGATCTTGTCTTTAGCAGTGCCCCGGGAGGACGAATGGAGATTTTATGTCCTTCAGTCAAAGACCTCACCTTTAGAGCCTGAATTAGAGGAATAATTCCCGCTGGTCTGAGCAGAAGCAAATCCCCCTGGCCTGGCCAAAGACCATGCCCTGATACTAACTGACTTAAAGCCTGGGGCACAGCCTGTCAAAATCTGCCAATATCCAATCCCACAGGAGGCACACTTAGGAATTCAGGTCCACTTAGAAGAGCTACTTCAGTGAGGACTCCTTAAAAGATGCCAGTCACTATGGAATACTCCCCTCTTGCCCATCAAAAAGCCTGGGACTAATGACTACCGCCTGGTACAGGATTTATGGGCTGTAAATGAGGCTGTTGTAATCTTGCATGCAGTGCTGCCAAACCCCTACACTTCTGGGACTCATTCCATCAGAAACGGAATGGTTTACATGCCTAGGTTTGAAGGATGCCTTTTTCTGCCTCCGATTAGCCCCCTTCAGCAAGCTGCTTTTTGCTTTTGAGTGGGAAAACTCAAATACAGGAGCCAAGGAGCAGTTCACTTGGACCAGACTTCCCCAGGGATTCAAAAACTCCCCTACTCACTTTAGTAAAGCACTAGCATCTGCTTTATCTAAGTTCCAGGACAGACTTGGTGTGTGTTCTAGTCCAGTATGTAGATGACCTCCTACTGGCCAGCTCTACACGAGCTCAGTGCTGGGGAGGGACATGAGCCCTCCTGAGACGGTTAACTGAAACAGGTTACAGAGTGTCCAAGAAAAAGGCACAGATTTGTCAGAAGGAAGTCAAGTATCTAGGCTTCCGAATCGCCCAAGGGAAACGAAGGCTAGGGACTGGAAGAAAGCAAGCAGTATATGTCATCCCAGTCCCTAGCATCCAGCGGCAGATTCGGGAATTCCTGGGAGCACCAGGGTTCTGTCGAATCTGGATCCCAGGGTTTTCAGATCTGGCCAAGCCTCTTTATGAAGCATTAAAAGGGGAAGAGAAGGCACCCGTTGTATGGAGGCCTGAGCAGGAGAAAGCCTTCATCAGCATAAAGTCAAAGCTCACTGAGGTTCCAGCACTTGGGCTACCAGATGTGACATAGGACTTTAATCTCTTCGTCCATGAGAACAAGGGGATAGCCCTAGGAGTTCTGACCCAGGGGGTTGGACCTTGGCAAAGACCAGTATAACCTATCTCTCCAAGCAGATTGACTCAGTTGCCCCCGGCTGGCCCCCTTGCAGACATGGCATTATTAGTCAAAGAAGCAGATAAGCTTACCTTAGGACAAAACTTAAATGTAAATGTACCCTATTCTATTATTACCCTGATGGAAGCAAGAGGGCAGCACTGACTGACTCATGCTCTGATGACTCAATACCAAGGATTGTTAAGTGAGAACCCACCAGTACAATTAGAAGCAGTAAGAACACTTAATCCTGCCACATTTCTACCTGTTGCTGAGGGAGCCGCTGAGCATGATTGTCTGGAAGTCCTGGAGGAGGTTTACTCTAGCCAGCCAGATCTAACAGATAAGCCCCTAAAAAATCCAGACTTAGTATTGTTCACAGATGGCAGCAGCTTCATAGATGAAGGAAAAAGATGAGCCAGGTATACAGTGGTATCAGACTTTGAGACAATTGAAGCACAGTCCCTGCCTGAAGGATGGTCAGCACAGAGGGCAGAACTTTGGGCTCTTGCTAGAGCCTTAGAACTCAGTAAGGATAAGTGTGCCAACATCTACACTGATCCACGCTATGCCTTCGTTACCCTGCATATTCATGGGGCTATATACAAGGAAAGGGGGCTTTGAGGGCGAAAGGAAAATGAATCAAAAGAGATTTTAAAGTTATTAGAAGCCATTTTGGAACCCAAGGAAATAGCTGTCATTCATTGCAAAGGTCACCAGAAAGGGAAAGGCTCAGTTGTCAGAAGGAAACCAGCGTGCTGACGCCACAGCAAAGCAGGCTGCCAAAGAACAAGCAGCACTGGCATGGATCATGTTGGCTCCCGAATTACCTGAACCTCCAAAGTACACGCCACAGGAGGAGGAATGTGCCCAGCAAAAAGGAGGCAAAAGAACAAAAGAAAGTTGGTGGATACTCCCAGATCATTGTGTCTATGTCCCAGAACAATTTAGCCCATAAGGTAGTCCTCCAGAACATGAACTTACTCATTTAGGAAAGATTGCTCTAGAAACCTTGTTAGGCAAATACTACCTAATTGCCTATCTTCCCTCCTTGTGTGCCTCAGTTTCTCAGTGTTGTTTCCTCTGTGCACAAAACAATGCCAAACAGGGTCCTGTAGGACCAATAGGAGTTTAGCACTGTGGGCAAGTCCTTTTGAGGACTTAGAAGTAGACTTTACAGAAATAAGGCCTAGCAGAGAAAATAAATACCTGTTAGTCTTTGAAGTTTTTCAGGCTGGGTTGAGGCATATCCCACTCTCACAGAAAAGGCGAGAGAAGTCACTAAGGCATTGCTAAGGGACATAATTCCACGGTATGGAATGCCTATGACTATAGGGTCTGATAATCACCCAGTCTTAGTAGCATAAATAGTACAAGTAGCTAAGGCTTTAGGAATTAGATGGAACGTACATACAGCTTACAGGCCTCAGAGTTCAGGGAAAGTAGAACGCATGAACCGGACTCTTAAGCAGGCTATGACTAAGTTATGCCAAGAGACAAACCTACCTTGGACAGATATCTTGCCTCTTGTACTCCTGTGGGTATGCTGTGCCCTGAAGGCCAGGGTAGGTTTCTCTCCCTTTGAAATTCTATATGGCAGACCCCCTCCCTTAATTCAGCCAAAGGGGGATTTGTGGGAAATAGGAAACTTAGGAATCCAGAAGCAACTACAATGACTTGGAAAAACTGTCTTTGAGGTCCACTGATGGGTTACTGACCGACTGACTACCCTTCTCTCTAGGAACAGCTGTACATCCTTATAAAGCTGGAGACCAGGTTTGGGTAAAAGACTGGAAAAAAGAGCGCCTTAAGCCAACTTGAAAGAAACCCTATCCAGTCATATTAACCACTACCACAGCTCTCAAGGTTGCAGGACCGAACAACTGGATTCACCACTCTCGGGTGAAAGCAGCCCACCAACCGAGCGATGCCCAGCCAGAGTGGAAGGTGACCTCTGACCAGAAATACCCCCTGTGGATCACCCTCAAGAAGACAACGGACCAGGCTGACGAACCTGCTCCAAGAAATTCAGAAATGCTCTGCTGAATTCTTCTTACACTAATCTTTCTTTCTTATATTCTCTTAAATGCAAATGCTCTGGTATTTCTGGATAATTATTGTTTTTATACTTCTAATTATTTTCATTTTGTCTTTTTATGAGTGCTGCTGGAACCCGGGCCTAGTCCCAGGAAGAGAACTCTTCTGCCCTTGCTGGAACACAGAGGCATCATAGAATTACTGTTTCCTACACAGCAAAGGAACAAGATGAAACTAAGGCTAATTCTTTTACTGTTACTGAACCCTCTTAATCTCAACCACTCACAGGTCTGTACTCTGCCTTTTGAGAGCTTCTTAAGTCCTCACTATCTCCACCGAACACTTAACCTTACCCTTTCCCTCTTAAATCAGACCAACCCAGCTTTAGCCAGGGAGTGCTGGCTCTGCCTTTCCTTTTCTTCTTCAGCATATGTTGCCATCCTTACATCCACTGAGGGATGGAACCAGGTAAAAATCACTCTGACTTACAAGAAAGAGAAGGGGAATATATTTTCTGGAAGAGCTGACACCCTCTTAAGTGATTATCCTACTTTCTAGGCAAACCAAGCCTCCCTTCTCTTTCATACCTACGTTCAATCTCTTGCTAAAGTAGCTTAGTCCTCTCTCCTTGTCACAGGCCCTATCACTCTACACACCCCACTACTAGCCCAGGCCCCTTTATTCTTTACAAGATCACAGGGAAATATACCAATAGGTGACCTCCCATCCTCTGCTTGCAATACCACAATCAAATTGGAACTACCAAATGCCTATTGGTCCCAAGGGATTTACTATCAGGTCTCCTCAGAAGCCAATGGTCATTTTCTATGACCAGTCAGTTTTACTTCTTATCCAACAGTCTAAGCCCTAGACTTCAATTGTTCCTTTTCTTCCCTCTCATTTTTTCTTTGGATATCACCTCATACTAGTATCCCTACCCATTTTCACTGTAAAAGAGTCTCAAATTCTCATTTGTCACCTCTTATCGAAAGTGCCATGGCAGCCACCCTCTTGGTATGGAGCGCAGAATCAGAAGAGACCCCCATACTCTTCAATCACCTTTTTTCTCTACATCTTCCAGCTTGTCTCCATAATCAGAGAATTTTCTTCCTCTGCGGGCAAAGCACGTATGTCTGTCGCCCCACAAACTGGACAGGAACTTGCACCCTCATCTCTCACCCAAGATTGACATAACTCCCAACAATCAGTCCTTGCCTGTCTCGGTAACACACCATATCCAATACAAAAGAGCAGTCCAGCTAATCCTTCTCCTTATAACACTTGGCATTTCAGCAGGGGTTAGCACTGAAATAGGGGGTCTGGCAACTTCCCTCTCCTACTATCAGAGCCAATCCAAAGACCTTGCTGACAGTTTAGAGGAAATAGCTCAAAGTATTGTTGCAGTACAGAATCAAATTGATTCACTGGCAGCAGTGAATCCTGGGCTGCATGGGGGGGAGGGGTCTAGAAATGGCTTCTTCCATTGACAGGACCATTCTTAATGCTACTCATGGTCATAACCCTAGGGCCATGTCTTCTAAATCTGTTAACACACTTTATCTCATCCCGTCTAGATGCCTTTAAACTTCAAATGGTCCTACAAGCCAGAAGAATATCCTACAAACCTCTCCAAGAAGAAGAAACAAGATGTTAACCCTTTGAAAGTCACACCTTTCCATCAGGAAGTAGTAAATGAGTTTTGTCACCCCTGTTCACCAAAACATCCTGTGGTTATTGTACCACAAGACTGAAAAGCTTGTGGAATAAGATGGGGGGTGTGGGAGGGAATGAGAAGGCTAACCTCTATTTTGTAAAACAACTGTCTGGAATTCTCTGCTGTTTTTCTTAGACATTCTCTTATTCTAAAAAAAGAGAAGAAAAAACTTGGTTTTCTAACCTCCTTTAGCCTGCTTGAATAATGAGGAGGATAATCTTAGCTGTCTGACCTTGTAGGCCAGAGACTAGATATGCCCATAATTTCAATGCCATTCCAGGCGCATTTTTAATTGGATATAAATATGTTGTTTCCAAGGCCAGCAGCGAGATAACTACTAAGTATACATAAGGCTGGCTCCTTAATAAAAAGGGAAGTTCTGCTAGTAGCTTTGCTTAGAATTTGAATTCATTTTCTCTAAGCCACCTTGGTTAATAAAGTGTAACTCCAAACTCTCCTGCATTGTTTGATTGTTTCGGTTCTCTGCAACAGATTAGCTAGAGAGAGAGAAAGAAACAGAGGCCTGGGCCTTGCTTTTATTGGAGTCAAGGTTGGGGCCTTCAGTGTTTTGTGGGTTTACTCTTTATTGGTGGATTTAAAACATAAGAGCAGGAATTGAAACCATAGCAAGAAAAAAATACACTGACAAATGATCAGTTAATAGAAATCAACCATACTTTTTAAAACAAAGGATATCAGAGTGGAGGGGGTGTCCTGGCTCTTTATCTAGTCCTGTGGCTGGAAATGTGTTTATTGGATACAGCAATCTTTGAAGTGGATGCCGCTTTGAAGTAGATGTTTGGGAAATAAAAGCTCAAGTCAGGCACTTGCATTATAAATAAAGAAAAAACACTGTCAGAGCTTAACTCTACAAGGAGTGAATGTGATCTTTTAAAAACAAAACTTACTTAATCTCACATCTTTACCAAAAACCATCAAAGATTTTTATATTATATTTTAATTAAATCTAAATGCTTTACCAAGACTAAAATGCCCTAACAATCTGACCCATGCCAACCTCCCTGAGTATCTGTTCCTGTCACAGCAGACTACTTGTGTCCCTGGAACACCCCAAGCTAGTGCCTGCATTTTAATTGATGCCCCTTTGACCTGGGAACTCTTGCTCCTGACCTTCATTGAGATAATTGCCTTTATTCATCACATCTCTGCTTAAATTGTGTTCTTCCTGATGACCAACCAAAAAGAGTCCACCTGTAGATCTCTGTTCCTTATTCTCCTTGCTTTCTTCTTAAACTTTCCCTTTGCTTGAAATTATATTGATTGCTTGGTGTCTGTCCCTTCTGTATTGGCTTTGTGAAGGCAGGACTTTATGTCTAGAATGTCTCCCTTCTCTAGCACCTAGCACAGAACCTGGCATAGAGAAGGTGTTCAATTAGTATTAGCTGAATTCATAAACCTCACATCTCCCTTCCCTTAAATTTGCACATTCAAATTTATTATAAAGTTTTATAAATTCTCTCTCCAAGATATATTTTCAGTTTTCAACTTCTTGTTAGACATACACCTTAGTGGAAAACTCAAATCTCAGGGCAACACCATCTCTAGCTACAATGACTGCAAGGGTCTTCCAATTGGGTGTGGCTTCCACCCTTTCCACTCTCTCATTCATGCTCCACATGAATTAAGAATAAAATCTACACTTGTACATGGCAACAAAGCCCTATGCCATCTTGCACTCAATTGTCTTTCCCACCTCATCTTGACACACTTTTATTATTTTTTTGTGGTTGTTGTTAGTCCTCACCTGAGGATATTTTTTCACTTATTATTATGAGAGGGAAAGAGAGAGAAATATCAATGTAAGAGAAATATCAATTAGTTGCCTCCTGAAAGAACCCTGACCAGAGCCCAAACCTGTGAGGATCTTGCAACCAAGGTATGTGCCCTTGACCAGAATTGAACCTGGAACCCTTAAGTCTGCAGCCCAATGCTCTGTCCACTAAGCCAAACCAGCCAGAGACTCACTTTCCCCTCTTATTTTTTACACTCTGGAGACTGAGGGCAAAAGTTTTTCACCCCAAAATATGTTTTTAAGGGTATTGATTGTTTTAAGCTGGCTAACTTTAAGAAACAAAAGACTCAGAAAGAACTAAAAGAATTCCTGCTTGAAGAAATGAAGCTATCACTTTAACATAATATGAACTATGTGAGACAGACAGAGAGGAATCACACAAAGTTCGTTGGACTCCATGTTCCAATATTTGGTGGTCCCAGCAAGACTTTGTTGACTCTGCTTGTTCTCATCAGCCTGTGAGTTGCCTACTTTCCCTTGGAAATACCAGATTTTTGCTTCCTTCTTCTTAGTTCAGAATGGCTTATAAGCCTCAGCTGCCTAAGGTGTCTTCAGGCTGCTGTTCTTAGGGAACCCCCATATGTACTTACGTGATAAATTTGGTCATTTTCTCCTATTAATCTGTCTCATGTCAATTTGTTAGTGCAGCCAAAAGAATTCAGAAGGGTAGAGGGAAAATTATTTGTTCCCCTTGAGACTTATTAGTCTCTTTTTTTTTCCCTTTTTCTCTTTTTCTTCCAATGTGTCAAAATCTATCCAAACTCAAGGTCTTTTTTTATACTTTCCCATATGCTTGAAACATTCTTCACCCAGTTCTTTGAGTGTCTGCCTTCCTCTTACCCTTCAAATTTTGGCATAAATACTCCTTCCAGTGAGATATACTCTGACCACCCCTCTAAAAATATATCCCCCTCCCCTAATATACACTAGTAACATCTTATTTTCTGCATAAAATCTATAATAATTCAATTTTTGTAATATAGAATAGAGATTAAGAGTGTGTCCTCCAGAGACACTGGTTCAAATCCAAGCTCTAACTCCATCATTTACTAGTTGTGTAACCTTAGATACTTGACATTATTATTCTTTACTTTACTCATCTGTAAAATGAGTTTAATAATAGTACCTACCTGCCTGTCTGGTGTTGCTCATTGGTTGATGCTCACCAATGAGCCAGTAGGTCAGGGTTCAAGTCTAGATCAAACCACATGCCTGCTTTGCTGCTTGATTCTCAGTAGGGGGCATGAAGGAGGCACCTGACTAATGATTCTCATTATTGATGGTTCTTTCTCTCTCTTTCTTTCCCTCTCCTTTAACCTCTGAAATCAATAACAACATATTTTTAAAAATAATAATAGTACCAAACTTATAGGGTTCTTTTAAGAACTGAGTACATTAATATGCATAAGCTTAAAGAATAGTATCTAATTCTTGGTGAGTGCTGTGTTAGTTGTTATTTCTATTTCTTGTTTGAGGTCTGTTATCTCTACTATAAAATGCTACTTAATAAGTTGGGGAAAGGATTTATGCTAGATGATCAAGTTGAAAGCAGGCTGTAAAACATTATGTACAATATAATCACAGTTTTGTAAAATATGTAAAAGGATACCATCATGGTATTAACAGTGCCATTTGGTAGTGGAACTATTTCTGATTTTTTGTATTCTTATTTTATTTATCAATGTTATCTAAATATTTTTTAATATTAAAACTTGTAAATTGAGCAAACAAGTCATGTTTTTAGAAAAGAAGAGATTTAACTATTAGAATAATGGGGGTTTTATGACTATCAAGGAAACATTTGGTTGTGGCATGAGAATCACTTAAAAAGCTCTATGAAATACAGATCAAAATGTAACTGGTGACAGCACAGTTTCATCACAGCAATATCTAAATATAATGAAAATAATTTCACTCCAAATAACCAAAAATAATGTAATGTTTAAATAAAGCCAAAATGTAGAAGCTATATAAATAAACTAAATGGAAATATTTCCTATTCTAAAATAAAAGACTGTCTTTGATAAATTTCTCTAATTTTTCTCTAATTTTTAAATGTCAAGAAAAACCACCTAAAATGTCATATGTCCTTTTCTGAATTTTGGTATCTATTATAAAGTATATTCAGAAAAATCAACAAAATCAGACAATGGAATTTTGCAAAGGAATAATGAGTCAGGCATTGATCTTTTATTAAATATTTTATTAAATAATTGAAGAAGTTCAATACAGAGAACAGACTGATTGTTGCTAGAGGGGAGGGGTTGAGGAACTGGGTAAAAAAATAGCTGAAGGAGTTAAAAACTGCAAATTGGTAGTCACAAAATAGTCCAGGGAGGTAAAGTACAACACAGGGAAAATACTTAATAATAGTGTACTAACTATGTATAGTGCAAGACAGGTACTGAAAATACCAGAGGGACTGCTTTATAAGATACATGATAGTCTAACCTCTATACTATACACTTGAAACTAACATAAAACAGTATTGAATGTAAACTGTCATTGAAAAAAAATAAAGAAAAAAACAACTAAATAAATGAAATAATTGAAGAAGTATGGTACTAGTTGATTAACATTTTTAAAATACAGATTTACTCATCTGAAGAATATGAAGGTATTTCAGTCCAATGTAGATAATTGCAAGAGTCAAGAGTGCAAAATTTCAATGAAGTACCACAAATTTTGTCTCTTTCACTTTATTCAAGTAAAGATTAAAGCATTAACCTCATTCAGTGCAGTGATTTAGAGTGTGGGCTCTGGAAATAGGCCATCTAATTTCAAATTCTGGCTCTACTATGCAGAAGCTGTATAACTTTAAAAGATATGCATTTCCCCTCTTCCTATGCCTCAGTTTTCCTCATCTGAAAAATATGGGTAATAATATGACCTGCATTAAAGAACCACTGTGTGGCTTAAGATGTAAAAAACCTTGGAACAACCCTAGCAGGTTGGGCTCAATGGATAGAGCATCAGCCTGTGGACAGAGGGATCTGGTTTTTATTCCATTCAAGGGTACAAGCTCTGGTTATGGGCTTGATCCTGACTGGGGGGGGTGGGCCGGGGGGGGGGGAAGGGGGAGGCGGGGAGGGGAGTGGCAGGAGGCAGCCAATTAATGATTCACTCTCATCTATCTCTCTTTCCCTCTCCTTTCCTCTGAAATCAATAAAAATATATTTAAAAAATAAAGAGGCTTGGAACAGAACCCAGCATTCAGGAAAACCTCAAAGAGTGTTAACTAGCCAAAACCGGTTTGGCTCAGTGGATAGAGCATCGGCCTGGGGACTGAAAGGTCAAGGGCATGTACATTGGTTTCAGGCACATCCCCAGTAGGGGGCGTGCAGGAGGCGGCTGATTGATGTCTCTCTCTCATTGATGTTTCTGGCTTTCTATCCCTTTCCCTTCTTCTCTGTGAAAAATCAATAAAATATTTTTTTAGTGCTAACTATTATTAAAATTAAATATAATTAATGCAACCCTAAAATATCTATGGAAATGTGGAGATATATTTATAACACACATATGGGAAGTATCTAAAAAAAAGGAACACAGATGTCAAAAATTACATTGTTTGGTTAGTGTCTTTCTCTTAAAATGCCATACACCTACCTGGCTGCTATCTGTAATACAAAAATCATCAGACTTCTTTTTCTTTTTTTTTTTTTTTTTTTTTTTCTTTATAGCAAACCTCTTTTTTTTAAAAAAGAAATGGCACATTTTGTGTGGGTCCAGGCATCAAGCCAAATATGACCAGATCCTTTTTCTATTCCTCACCCACACTAACTCTTAGTGCAGGTTCTTTCAAGGAGTTAATATTTACTTGGAGCACTGAGAATCAGCACATGGGATGTCTCTGCAGGCCTTTTCTTTCAGTAACATCAACCCACAAAAATTTCTTTTCCCAAACCCCAACAGTTTTTATTTTCACAAACACAATCTCCATTCTTGTGATATGCTCTATTTGATTCATATCTACCTAGTCTCCTCAACTACTTTCTCATTTGCTCATTTCCTTACTCCCCATTCAATGTTGTCTCAGTGAATGATTTACTGATTGCTTTCCTATGCACCAAACCCTATGTTAGCTGCTAATGAGGAACAGTGACAGTGCCTGACCCTGGAACCTCCTCCTGGAAGTTCACCATCTTTGCCATAGAACAGGGTATGGGGCTGATGAGTTCAGTCACTGATGAGGCTATAGCAAGGATTCTCACCATCTCATCAACTATAAAGGGCTCTCAAGAGGATATGGAAAAAATGAGTCCACTTCCCAGGACTTTTAGACACAAATTCCCACCTGCTGCCTGCCCTAGTAAGCTCGCTTTCCTTCATATGAAACCTTATGCTTCTCTTTCCCATAGATAGATGAAAACAGCAACATTTATTTCCCTCCCTCCCCCTTTTTTTCTCACACCTAGAGAACTTTCCAGGATGGAAATTAGAAATTGTGCATGCACATATTACCCACACAGAGGCAGCCCCAGAGCACTACTTGGCTTGTTAATTTCAGGAAACAGAGAGGCAAGACTTCTATCTTTGTTTCCCCAGCACCAACTTAAGCTACAGTTCCTTTGATCTGGACAAGAACTTATCCACTGAGGGGGGAGCAAAGTGGTTGATAAAGGGGGTTCTGAAATGTGGTGCTCCTCCTAGAGATTGAACCCTAAAATAGTGTAACCCAAAATTCTTTTCATCTCCAAGCTTAAAAATAAAGAGTTTGGTCCAAGTATCCTGAGTTCCAGGCAGAAGTTCTCTTTCTCCCAGTCCCTGAAAGGACCTCCAACACTGAGTCTTTGCATTTAAACACACCACAGTCCCTTGTACCATAGTGGTGTCCCCTACCAAAGACACTTTTCTTTCCTTGACATAATTTTTTAAAGGTTTATACTCCCTTTCTTTCTATGGTAAATCTCTAACACACTGTCTTGTGTGTGTGTGCTTACACATGTGCACATAGGCATGCCAGGTGAAAGTGTATTTACCTATGAATATGCACTGTGTGTTGGGACATTTTTCTTCACAGTATGCTTACAGTGTGAGTCCATGGGCACATTCATGTGTATGGGGACTGGAAGGCATGATTCACTCGATTAATGAATTGTAACATTTTCACCCCAGAAGTACATGGGCAACAGGAAGCATTTGAATGTAAATTAAAATTTAGCCCAAGATACCTTGGGCCCTTCCCATGTGTGACACACATCCTACCTTAGTGCCTTTGTATATAATACTCTTCTACTGGAATACTCCTCTTCCCTCTCAAATCTTTACCTACTTCATTCTTACTTTCTAGGTAATAGCTTAGAGTACATACTCACAGCAGTCTTCTCTGTCTCCCAGAATAGATCAAACCTATTATGCTATTTCACACTCCTCTTCTCTTTTTTCATAGCATTTATCATAGTTTGTAATTACAAATGAGCACTCTTCAAATATTCCCAATTTGAATAGTTTCTGCTACCAGATGATAAACTCATGAGGGCATGATCATATTTCTTACTCACATTGAATTCCCAATAGTGAATGCTAAGGCCAGGATAGGTATTCAATTTCAGAGCCAGGAGTTGCAAGAAAGACAAAATCCAGGGCATACATAGCCTGTGTCAATGGCAGCAACTCTCTGAATCTGTTCACTAGGGACAATAACTTTGTAAACCGGTGAAATGGAAAATGCTTAGCCACAATCCTGCTTTATCTTTGTCCACTCAGGGATCAGCATTGAACTCAGAAAATGAGAGCCTCCCATGGGATAGTCTTCAGCAGCAAAAAAAAAAAAAAAAAAGAAGAAGAAGAAGAAGAAGAAACTGTGTTCACTTTCACTCTTCAGACAGACTGGTGGTAGAGGCACCAAAGAACAGAGTGCATGGTGGCAGTTCCTACAGGGCACAAAATTTGAGGCACCTCTCAAAGGACACCAAGAAAGCTGCCTCAGCTCTCCCTTCTCTGTTCTTCATGCCTCTGAATTTTTTAGCTTCAAACATTCAGTTTGCCTTCATGCCCTCATATGCATACAGACATAGCTCTAATCATCACCTCTGTTCCACATGTTCCCCTTTTCTCAATGCCCACAAAGAATCAGACTCAGGCAGCAGCTGGAGATTGGATGTAATTGCATCTCAAGACAAGCATTTGCAGAGCTCACACTGGGGCCCCATCATTGTGCAGTGGCAGGGATGGCTGGGTCACCAAAGCACCCCCACCCTGTTTGTGGCCCTCTGTCTTCCTCATTGACTCTGGAATGATATTGTCTCCGCAGTAAAGGGCATAATAGTAAATTAAGTTCATAGTGCGGCTGCATTCAATAATGGGGAAGTGGGGCAGGGAATATGGGGGAAAGGGCACAGAGGAAAAGATACAGTCTGAACTTGGGCTCCTATGACTGCCTCAGCTTTTCTACCGCAGCATCCACATCACCTCCTGTGGCAATGAGGGCCTGGAGGTTGGCTTCAGGATTCAGAAAGCCCATGGCCCGCAGTTGCTCTAGCTGCACCCGGAAGTGAGTCTCGGGCTGCAGCTGCTGGGAATTGGTACCGGCTAAAGCTTGCAGTATCTGGAGGATGGGACTGGAATGGAGGCCTAGGTCCAAAGAACCCTGTTCTGGGGGAACCTCCGGAGCTGGCGCTGGTGGAGGAACCTCAGGCATAAGGGTGCCCTCTCTAGGCTCTGACTCTCCTGCCATATTTCCCAACCCTGCTAAGCAAGGCATGAACCAGAGTAGGAGGTGAGGTGCCTCAGTCGCTAGGATCTGCAGACCCTGCTCAATCTGAAGTAGGGCACGCATGGCACGAGGGTTTGCCATGGCTGCCTGAAGATGCAGCAACAAGGGCAGCTGCCGGCGTATCTCATCCTGTAATTGTGGCGCCTGATTCATGCTATCTGGTCGTAGAGATCTTGGATAAGCTGATGGTGGCATCCAGGAATGATCAGGGATTCCAGAGGTAGCTACCATTGGGGATGGTGGTGAAGGACCAAATGGTGCCCTGTTGGCAGCAACCCCCAGCCCTGAAATAAGATCAGGCATGCTGGTGCTATGACTAGTGGAACCATTCCCTGAACGATCTTGGCTTCCGTTTTGTCTAGGGCTACTGTCTGTGGGGTATCTCAAGAATGCTGGGCAAGAGGATTTGCCTTTGATTGCTACTGATTCCTTGGGGCGTGGATGTCCTGACTCAGGTTTCTGGGATGAAGTTGGAGGAACTCGAGATGAGGTTGGGGGAACTCGGTTTCCTGGTGGCTGTGCCTCTTGGCTTGGATTGAGGGTGGATGCAGTCCCCTGCAGGTAAGTTCCCAGGGACAGAGGGGTCTCATGTAATTGTTGGAGGTAGTCATAGAGCCCTAAACTACCCAGAATATTAGGAGCCCTATTTCTAATTTCAGAAATGTCCTGGTCCCCAGGCCACCTGCCCCGCCTACCACCTGAGCTTCCATTTGTGGAAGCCCAGGGATTGGGAAGAGGGTCACAGTTCTCCATCCTTGAAGGCTGGCTGTTGTTAGTGGTAGCATTAGCAGTAGTGGTAGCAGCAAAGGGATTGCCACCAAACTGCTCCTGTACCGCATTAAGCATTGGGTCCATAATATCTGTATACATAGTCCGAAGCACATTGTAGCCACCGGGGATGCTCTCCAGGTTACTGAGCGCCCGGTCCTGGCTACGCATCATCTCTTGCATCATGGCAGGGTTGCGTAGAAACTCCAGTGTCTGCCGCATGATTTCAGGATTGTTAAGAATATGCCCAATTTCAGGGTTGTGCTGGATCAGCTGCTGCATATGGGGGTTGTCATGAACCAGCTGACGCACCAGGCCTGTGTTGGACAGCAGACCCTGGATGAAAGGCTCATCAATTATCTGAGCCACAAATTCAGGCACAGATACATTCTGCCACATCAGTGAACTTGGCTGGTCGGGGAAACTACCAGGAGTCAGGCCCAGCCCACTGAGGCCTGTGAGGACACCTAAGCTAAAGGTGGATGGCCCATCTGTTGGGAAAATGGAGCTTGGCTGAGTGAGCAATCCAGGGGCTGGACTAGGGACTGACGCATCTGGAGAGTCAGTGCCCATGGTACGGCGCTGCATCTTGATGACCAGGTGGACAGTGAGGCCATCTCTCACTCCACACTGTGCCAGTGAATCAGGATCCTTGAGGATTTTGCCAGCAAAGATTAAGACCAGCTGATCAGGGTGAGCCTTAAAGCGCTGAGATATCTCTTTCTTCAGCTGCTGGATGGTGCAAGTGTCTATAACTGAGAAATCCTCCTTGTCCTTGGGTGTCTTCACTGTCACTTTGATGAGGTGGGGATTCTGGACTGATGCTGGACAGCCCTGTGGCAGGGCCTCTCCGCTTTTGGCCATGATGGGCAGCAGAAGGCCCAGGTCTGTGGGGACACAGCTGGGGGATGGGAATGGGAGACCAAGATCATCTTTTGGAGCAGTGGAAAAATTAGGAAAGTGAGCAGAAAGAGGACCTGGAATGTCAAGGTGGGAAAACTAGGGGGTCCACATAGAAAGGTCAATGAGGTCTCTGGGGTAGTATGCTTTGGGAGGGTTATGGGTTTGGGAATGTTAGTATCAGGGAAGGAACAGCTGAAGTCATGGGAAAGAGTGATACAATGGTTGAGTAACTGGGTAAGGAAAAAGGATCCAATTTAGGGAATACATACCAATCAGCTGTGACCCCGTCCTTCCTCTTATACAGGGCTCCAAACCGCCCTCATCTTGCTGAACAGCCACCCCTGAAGCTTTCTGGGCTGGAACCCACTCTATCAGGTCACCTCTGTGACCTCACCACTGACATCACAACCTCATAAAATGGATTTTGAGATTTCTCCAAGGTACTCTGGATTCCTGGGGACTGTCTCTCCCAACCTTTAACTTTTTCATTTCCTTATCTCAATTACTCTTTTCATAGTGAGATGCTTTAGTTGACCCTCCTTCTAAGTCCAAGAGTCCTAATTCCACAAACCCTGGTATTGAACAATTAAGAAAGACTCCCTAATCCTCTGAGTCCCCATAAAGACTCAAATTCAGCTCAACCTTCTTTCTGGCATTTTATGTTCCAGTCTTTTCTCTGATTCAACATTAGCTACAAATTATTTATATATTTTCAAAGTATTGACTTTCTGATAGGCAGAAGCTAAAATATGAGAAGGGAAAAATCATTATTACTCTAGAGAAGAACTCAAAGAATTGACTGGCTACTTATTGATGTTAGAAAAAAAGGAGGAAATATGATTGTTACATAGGAAATGAAATAAAAGTTCAGTTTTACCTATATCTGAGATATCTATTTTATATACAAGTGCAAATGTAGGGATGTAATTCAATATCATGAATCTAGAGTTCATCCCCATTGACAAAGTATTTATAATCATAAGCTTAGTGTATCTAGAAAAAGGGATAGAAGTAAAAAGACTGACTTGTAAGCCCTACAATATTTAGAAGTCTGGAAGATTAAGTGAATTCAACAAAGGATATTTATAAGAAATAAAACATTAAGTCAAAAAAAGCAGAGAGGGAGAAAACCAAGATAATGGCATCGGTGAACACCTAAACTGATGCTTCCCACAATTTCAAAATTAAAACTGAAAGACAGAACGGACACCATCCAGAACCACAGGAAAGCTGGCTGAGTGAAAATTCTACAACTAGACGTAAAGAGAGGGACTCACAAAGACTCAGAGGAGCTATAAAAAGCTGAGGTATGGAGACATGCTTGTGGAGAGGACAAGCAGCAATGGGTCTGGTTGGCTTCCTCTAGCAGGAGGGAGATGGAAAATCCCAACTGCAATGAACCCCACTTCTGACTGCACTGAACTCCAGTTCTGGGAGAGACTAATATGGGGGAGTCTGGATTATTGTGAAAAGGAAGGAGTGCAGGGAAACTTAGGGGAGCCACAAAAGAGAGAAATCTGGGGGCACGCAAAAGTGCATGCAAAAGTGCTCACACAGAGTGTCGACTGCTGATGGTGCTGCTGTTTTTCTCTAGCAGGAGGAAAACAGAAACTCCCAACAGCACTAAAATCCAGGTCTGACTGCACTGAACCCCAGTTTCAGGCAAGACCCCGGGGACCCAGACTCTGTCAGGTCCCTAGAGTACAGGGAAATGCAGGCGAGCCAAAAAGGCAGAGGTCTAGAAGCTCGCACACGCGAAAGGCAGAGATTTGGAAGCAAGCATGCTGCACACAGAGAGGGTTGCAGCAATTACCCAGAGGCACTGAGACCCAGGGGCTGCCGTGTAAAGCAGGGCTGATGGGAAGCCAAGACTGTCTGCTCAGCCCTGAGATTCCACCACATCCAAGCCTAGCACAGAGGCTGTTAAAATATTACAAGTCTTAAGGCTGAATCCAGCACAGAAATTCTCCAGGCCCAGGTGCAGACACAGCTGATCCTCACCAATTGGCTTGGAAGTCAATTCTCCCCAGTGATACTAACAACAATCAAGACTTAACTATAACAAGACTATACACACAGTCCACAAAGAAGTGCACAAAGAGTGTCCACCTCCAATAACTGGGGAGGCAGAACTACTGGGCCATATAGGATACCTAGCACACAAAGCTATTCTACCAACTCAAGGAAGCAGTGAAATATGCAGATACAAGAGAACAGATAACAAACAAAAGAAATGGAGGAAAACAAACAACTGGATATAGAGTTCAAAACCATGGTTATAAGGTTTTTTAAGAATTTCCTAGAAAAAAATTGATAAATTTAGTGAGACCCAAGAGGAGATGAAAAAGGACCAACTATAAATTAAACATACACTGACTGAAATAAAAAATATGCAAAGACCTAACAGCAGACTAGAAGAACACAAGAATCAAGTCAAATATTTGAAATACAAAGAAGCAGAAAACACTTCATGGAAAAGAAAAAAGAATCCAAAAACGTGAAGATAGTGTAAGGAGCCTCTGGGACAATTTCAAGCATACCAACACCAGAATTATGGGGGTTCCAAAAGAAGAGAGAGAAAAAGATGCTGAAAACCTATTTGAAGAAATGACTGAAGAGTTCCCCCTTCTGGTAAAAGAAATAGACTTACAAGTCCAGGAAGCTCACAGAACCCCAAACAAAAGGAATCCCAAGAGGACCACACCAAGACACATCATCATTAAAATGCCAAGAGCAAAAGAAAAAAAAAATATTAAAAGCAGCAAGAGAAAAACAATTAATTAACTACAAGGAAGCACTCATATGATTATCAGCTGATTTCTCAACAGAAACTGTGCAGGCCAGACAGGAGTGGCAAGAAATATTCAAAGTGATGAATAGCAAGAACCTAGAACCAAGAGTGCTCTACCCAGCAAAGCTATCATTCATAATTGAAGGTCAGATAAAGAGCTTCACAGATAAGAAAAAACTAAAGGAGTTCATCAACTCCAAACCAGTATTATATGAAATGCTGAAAGGTATTCTTTAAGAAGAAGAAGAAGAAAGGGGTAAATATTAAAATTATGAACAACAAATACATATCTATCAACAAGGGAATCTAAAAATTAAGTGAATTGAAAATCTGATGAACAGAATAAACTGGTGAATATAATAGAATTAGGGTCATAGAAAGGGAGTGGACTGATAATTCTCAGGGGGGAAGAAATAATAGGGGTGCAGGGAGAGACTGGATAAAAATTATACATTTATGGATAAGGACAATGAGGGGGAGGTAAGGGCAGAGGGTGGGGTTGGAAACAGGTGAAGGAGAGCTATGGGGAGGGAAAGAGGAACAATTGTAAAAATCTAAACAATAAATATATATATATATTTTTTTAAAAAAGCAGAGAGAGAGATAAAGCGAAGAGATTCAAAATGTAGAGAGTAACCAAAGGTATCAAATGATGCTGATGAGTCAGTGAAAGAACTGAGAATTTTTTTTTATTTTTTTATTGTGTTACATATATACATATCTCCCCATTGCCCCCCTCTCTCCCAGGCATACCCCAACCCCCCAGTTTCTATGTTCATAGGTTATGCTTATATACATGCATACAAGTCCTTCAGTTGATCTCTTATCTACCCCACCTCTCCTTAACCTTCCTGCTCTAATTTGACAGTCTGTTGGATGCTTTACTCCCTCTGTATCTATCCTTTTGTTCATCAGTTTACAATGTTCTTTATTATCTACAAATGAGTGAGATCATGTGGTGCTTCTCCTTCATTGACTGGCTTATTTCACTAAGCATAAGGCAGGAGAACTGAGAATTGATACTGGATGTGATAAGAGTAAATTAGGACCATGATGAAACAAGTTTTGGAAAAATGGTGGGTACAGGAAACTGATGGACTGGGTTTAAAAGCAAATGAATTTTTAAAAAGTAGATCCAGTAAAAACATTGTAAATAAGAAAAAAAAGGATGGTTGCTGTAGGGAATGTGACAATAAAGTTTTTTTTCTTAAGATGAGAATATTACAACATGTTTTTATTTTGATGGAGGCAATACAATGAGAAAAAAATGAAGCATGAGAAAGAAAAAATAATTTTAAGAATAAATTGTTGAGTAGATAAATGGAGAGTTTTATTTAAGAGCATGGGCAGTTTATTCAATACAACATGATGAAGAGTAGAATGTATGAGTACAGATCAAATTAGTTGGTAGATCTAGTGATAGACACAGGTATAAGTCAGCTCTGATCACTTTTGTCTTCTTGTTGAAATGAACAAATAATAAGATAGTGTATTGATTTAGGGCATTGATTCCAAGTGTGATTCCCCAGACCAGTAGCATCAGCATCAACTGAAGCTCTACTCTAGATCTACTGAATCAGAACCTCTTGGATGGAGCTCAGAAATTCATGTTTTGACATACTTTCCAAATTATACTAATGCAGATTCTGGAGTAATATTGGAGTAGAAAAATGTTGAAGTATCACTAACAGACCAATTAAGGCCTTTAATAATACTAGAGGCCTCATGCAGGAATTCATGGAAGGGGTGGGGTCCCTAGACCAAGATCATAGCCAATCAGGGCTGTCTCACCCAGTCCCAATTGGGGCTAGCTGATCGAGGCCTGCCAGATGGGTGGGAGAGAGAGAAGGGAGAGAGATCACAAGAGGTTGGCCAGTGAGCCGGGGGTAGGAACCAACCAGGGGGAGGGACCATGGGAAAGTTGGCTGTGAGAGGACACTGACCACCAAGTGGCAGCTCCTGGGTTAAGTGTCTGCCCCCTAGTGGTCAGTGCTTATAGCAACTGGTTGGCCAATCATTCCGGCCATTTGGTCATAATGGTTATATTTAGATGACATTAGCACAGTTGTCTGCTTTCTTTTGCCTACACTGAGATAAGGCAGAGTTGGATAGACCACAGTGAGTTTAGTAGGTAAGTGCTATGCCAAAATGATTACATTGAAAGATAATGGACTAGTTTTTAAGCTACAGAATTGTGGTCAGAAAGTGAAAGATGATGCAAGAAGGACACCTATCCCACTTCTGAATCCATAGGGAATGAAACAAGCAACCAGCACTGCTGGAGAAGCAATGTCCTCAGCAGACAGCCAGAATTCCATTACAGCAAAAAAAGTAAGGGAACATTGTAGGTATAAAGATTTTGATGTTGCTAAATTATGAAGTCTAAATGGTAGGGTGGAAAGGTTTGGAGAACTGATGATGAGTGGAATATTGAGTCAGATGAGAGACAGTCAAGAATATTGGGATGAGACTTAAAAAGATGGCCTAGAGGCCTGGGCTTTTTATGTAAACATAGCCAAGCAAGATATAAGGCATAATTGTATTAATAGAGTTGTCTGTCCTATTGGAGAGATAAAGCATCAGTTTTAGCTCTAATTTCTTTTTTGAGATATATTTTTTTGGTATGTTGTGGTGGTGAAGTAGGAATTTTTAGCAGTAGATGTGCTAGATGCTCTTGGAGCTTTATGGGCCTGTCCTTTGCTCTTGCTAATGATGTCAAAGCTGGAGGATGGGTGGCCTGTGGGCAGCACAGACCTACCTCTGTGGATCCAATTTGCAGTCCAGAATCAGAAAACTCTCACCACTTCTACCACTCCCACCCTAAATTCAGATCTATCATCTTTAACCTGTTTTATCAAAAAAACACCTAGCAGTGGTTTTTGTTTATTTGTTGTTGTTGTTGTTGTTCTTTAATATTGTTATTGATTTTAAAGAGGAAGGAAAGGGAGAAAGAGAGAAACATCAATGATGAGAGAGAATCATTGATCATTGTCCCCTGCATGCCCCACACTGGGGATTGCCCCACACTAGGGATCCAGTCTTCAATCCGGGCACCTGGATTGAGAAATCGAACCATGATTTCCTGGTTCATAAGTCGCCACTCAACCATTGAGCCATGCTAGCTGGGTGTGGTTTTTATAGTAAAATCCAAAGTCCTCACCATACCTACAAATCTCTTCATGACTTCTCTGTGTCTGTCCTCAATTCCATTTTCTTACTCACTCCTGCTATATGAGCTCCTTATTATTCTTTAAACACAAGGACACTCCTACCTGATGGTTTTTATTTTTATACCGCCTTCTCTGTCTAGAACATACTTCTCAGAAGGAATTGCATATTTACGTCTCAATTTTTTCTGACTCCTGTTTAATTGTCACCTTTTCAGAGAGTCATATCTTAATTATTCCCAATATAGAAGAGCTTAACATGCTTCATTTCAGAACATGTATCATCACCTAACATATCTATAAGTTGAATACTGTATCATCACAAAAGAAAATAAACTCCAGAAGGGAGGAAAAATGGCAGCAGAATAGACAGACGCGTCTGGAGCTTTGTCTCTGGGCAGGGGGAGAGAGAGCAGCTGAGAGTCACAGTAGGAGTGTTTGTTGGCAAGTTAAGAGTCAGTTATCCTCCAGGAGAAGGTGGGGGACTGCTGGACGGGGATCTCCTCACCAGGCAGCCCCACTGCCACAGGGTTTTTGTCTGCCTGAGCCACCAGCGCAAATGTGGAGACCGCACCATCTTGCAGAGGGAGGTGGATGTCTGTGGCGGTCTGAAAGCTGCAGCTGCAGCACTCACCGAACAGCTGGGGACCCAGAACACTGTTCTCCAATCGGCACAGACTCGCAGACTCAGAGGAGATCCACACGGCACACGGAAAGGTCAGATTTCGCCTGAGATAAGGTGAGGTCTCCTGTCCCACAGAACAGAAACTCGCACACTGTGGGAACCGGGCTGTGGGAAAGCTGCTTCTGGAGAGGTCTGTGGATGTGGGGCAGGGCGTGATCCCTAAACGTTGAAGCTAACTCTCAGAGCTGATGACAGAGGGGAGCTCGAGAAAACAACTCATTGTGATCTGAGGCAGAAGGACAGCCTGGGAGTTATTACAGTGTCCAGGCTGCAAAATCCTCACAAACCGGTTTTGAGAACCACAGAGTAGTAGGATCTGAGCACAGCCTAGAGAGGTCCTGTGCTTAGTCTCAGAGGTCAATTCCAAAACACTGCCACAAATTGACTCTCACATAACCACAAAAGAATAAAAAATTAAAATACAACTCACAGTGGAACACAGGGAACTGCAATACCCTCCCTACTGGAAAACAGGAGTGCCAAGCAGAATAATAGTGGAAGTGAATGACCATTCTATTTTTTCTTCTTTTTTTCTTTTTTTAAAAAATTTTTATTTTATTCTATTTTTTTTCATTTTTGCATATTTTAATTGAAACACTATTTTTTTCTTTCCTCCTCAATTGATTTTACCTTTTTAATTATTACACTTTTGTTTTCAACTAGTATTATTACTACTACTATTTTACCTTTTGGGAAAAAAACAAGTGTCATTTTGTTTTCCCTTTATTTTACTTTGGGATTAGAGTTCTACATTCTATTTTCATCTTTCCTTTAGCATAATTTTACTCTATCTCCACTCTACCTTTATGCCAACACTTTCCTCCTAACTTTCCCCATTTTGTTGTCTTGTTTTCTCTTTCCCTTTTCCAACTTTAGATTCTCCCTATTCTTTCTCTTTACCTGGTTAAAATTTCACCCCACTTATATATCTAATTTCAATTCCCCTACTCCAAGCCCAAACAAACCTCTCTCTTCTTGTCTTCACTATTCAAAACGTTGTTTTTCTCTAGGTCTTTGTGTTGCTGTTTGACTGAACAGGGATTATATCGATTTTTTGTATTTTTTTGGTGAGATTGTTTTAGCTTATTCTACTTATTTTATTTTGCTTTTTATTTGCTTTGTTTTGGTTTCTTTTTTACCTCTCTTTTTCCTCTCCTCCCACGAAACCAGTTGTTATTTATAGTTTGCATTAATCTCCAGGTACTGGTTGCCAGCATTTGTTGGGATTAGTGATTGTTCTATTGGTGTTTCCTCTTGACACCTATATTTTGTTCCCCTTTTCTCTCTTATCCTCTTTCTTTTCTCTCTGACTTTTTTTCTCTTTCTCTTTTCTTCTTCTTCTCCTTTTTATTTTATTTTATTTTATTTTATTGTTCACTTATTTATTTATTCTTTTTTCTCCCTCTCCCTATTTGATTTTGGCACTTCTTTCTTTTCATTTTTCCTCATTTTCCTCTTCTTCTTTCTCTACTTACCCCTAATTTGTCTTTCATAGGTGGTCACCTTATTTGTGATTATTAACATCCTGAATACATTTCTGTTCAGTGCCTTGTGTGTTGTAGCTGGTCATGTTGTAGTTTGTGCCTTTGAATCAACGTAGGAGAGAGAACTACATAACCAGACACCCAGAGAAGAAAGACCATGGGCAGAAATAGAAACAGCCCTCATAAGACAGAAAGGCAGCTATCACCAGAAAAGGAAGTAAACGAATAGAAGCAGAAATAAGCCTGTCAGAGAATGAGTTCAGAGAAATGATCATAAGGTGGACGAAAAGAATGGAAGACAAAATCAACAAAAATGTGAGTAAGAACCAAGAGGAAATGAAGAAGACCCAGAAGGAAATGAAGAAGAAGGAAGAAGAAATGCAGAAGAAAATAGAAGAAATGCAGAATAATAAAGAAGAAATGAAAAATGACATCACTGCTATAAAGAACTCAATAGAAAGCATCAAAAGTAGACTAGAAGAAGCAGAGGACCACATCAGTGAGCTAGAAGACATGGTAGGAAAAAATACCCAAGTACAGCAGCTTCTAGGAAAAAAAGTTAAAAAGCAAGAGGAGAGCCTAAGGGAACTTTGGGATAACACAAAACAAAACAACATCCACATAATTGGGGTTCCAGAAACAGTGGAAACTGAGCAAGGATTAGAGAACCTGTTTGAAGAAATAATGACAGAAAATTTCCCCAATATAGGAAAGAAAAATCCACACAAATCCAAGAAGCTCACAGAGTCCCAAGCAAAATGAACCCCCAAAAACCGACACCAAGGCACATTATAATTAAATTCGCAAACACCAACAACAAGGTAAGAATCTTAAAAGCAGCCAGAGAGAAACAGAAAGTTCCCTACAATGGATCCCCCATAAGACTAGCTACTGATTTCTCAACAGAAACTCATCAGGCTAGAAGAGAATGGAATGAAATATACAAAGTCATGCAAAGAAAGGGTCTGAATCCAAGAATACTGTACCCTGCAAGGCTTTCAATAAAAATTGAAGGTGAAATCAGAAGCTTCACAGACAAAAAAGGACTAAGGGAATATATTACCACCAAACCAGCAGTACAAGAACTGATAAAGGCTCTGCTGTAAAAATAAAGAAATAGTAAGCAAAGAAGGAAATCAGGGGTAAAGACTAAAAATGGCGACAGATAAGTATTTATCAATAATAACTTTAAATGTAAATGGATTAAATGCTTCAATCAAAAGACATGGGGTAACCAATTGGATAAGAAAACATGATCCATATATCTGCTGTCTACAAGAAACCCACCTCAGGAAAAGAGATGCACACAGATTGAGGGTGAAAGGATGGAATATGGTATTTCAGGCAAATGGAAATGAAAAAAAAAAACCTGGGGTTGTAATATTATATCTGACAAATTAGATCTCAAAGTGAAGGACCTAACAAGAGATAAAGAAGGCCACTTCATAATACTAAAGGGAACAATCCAACAAGAAGAAATAACTCTGGTAAACTTACACGCACCCAATATAGGAGCACCTAAATGCATAAATAAACTCCTGGAAGATATTAAGGGAGAGATTGACAGCAATACAATCATAGTAGGAGACTCTAATACCCCACTGTCACCACTGGACAAATCCTCTAAACAAAAAATCAGCAAAGAAACATCAATCCTAAATGACTCACTAGACCAGATGGAATTAATTGACATCTCCAGAACATTTTACCCCAAAGCCACAGAATATACATTCTTCTCTAGTGCACATGGGTCATTTTCAAAGATAGATCATATGTTGGGTCATAAGAAAAGTCTCTTCAAATTCAAGAAGATAGAATTCATATGAAGCATTTTCTCAGACCACAGTGGCATAAAATTGGATATCAACTATAATAAAAACAATAGAAAGAAATCAAACACATGGAGACTAAACAGCATGCTATTAACCAACGACTGGGTAACCAAAGAGATCAAGGAAGAAATAAAAAACATCATGACAACAAATGACAATGACAACACAACAATACAAAATGTATGGGACACAGTGAAAGCAGTCTTGAGAGGGAAGTTCATAGCCCTACAAGCCTACTGCACAAAAAAGGACACAATGATAATAAATTACCAAACCCAACAACTCAAAGAGCTAGAAAGAGAGCAACAAGAAAAGCCCAGTGTAAACAGAAGGAAGGAAATAGTAAAGATCAGAGTGGAGATAAACAACATGGAGACCAAAGAAACAATTCAAAAGATCAACAAAACCAAGAGCTGGTTCTTTGAAAGGATAAACAAGATGATGGACCTCTAGCCAGGCTCACCAAGAAGCAAAGAGAAAAGACCCAAATAAACAAAATCAGAAATGAAAGAGTAGAAATAAAACAGACCCCACCAAAATACAAAGAATTGTTAAAAAATACTATGAACAACTCTATTCCAACAAATTGGACAAACTGCAAGGAATGGACATATTCCTAGAAAAATATAACCTTCCAAAACTCAATCAGGAAGAATCTAAACATCTCAATGGTCCAATAACTATGGAAGAAATTGAAGCAGTCATCAAAAAGCTTTCAGCAAATAAAAGCTCGGGACCAGATGGCTACACAGGAGAGTTTTACAAAACATTCAAGGAAGAATTAAAACCTATCCCCCCCAGACTATTCAAAAATATTCGAGAAGAAGGAACACTTCCAAACTCCTTCTATGAAGCCAGCATCACCCTAATACCAAAACCAGATAAAGACAACACAAGGAAAGAGAATTATAGGCCAATATCTCTCATGAACATAGATGCCAAAATGCTCAACAAAATTCTAGCAAATCGGATCCAGCAGTACATCAGAAAACTCATACACCATGACCAAGTAGGATTCATCCCAGGAATGCAGGGATGGTACAATATCCTCAAATCAATAAACATGATACATCACATAAACAAATTGAGAGATAAAAATCACATAGTCATATCAATTGATGCATAAAAAGCATTTGACAAACTCCAACACCCTTTCTTGATAAAAACTCTCAGCAAAGTGGGACTAGAAGGATCATACCTCAACATCATAAAAGCCATATATGATAAACCCATAGCTAACATCATACTCAATGGGCAAAAACTAAAACCATTTCCCCTAAGAACAGGAATAAGACAGGGATGCCCACTCTCACCTGTCCTGTTTGACATAGTACTAGAAGTATTAGCCATTGAAATTAGACAAGAAGAAGAAATAAAAGGCATCCAAATTGGACAAGAAAAAGTAAAGCTGTCCTTATTTGCAGATGACATGATACTGTACATAAAAACCCGAAGGACTCCATCCCAAAACTAATTGACTTAATTAATGAATTCGGCTATGTAGCAGGATACAAAATTAATGCCAAGAAATCTGTGGCATTTCTATACACTAATAGTGAAATTACAGAAAGAGAGACTAAAAAAGCAATCTCATTTACCATCGCATCAAAAAATTAAGATACCTAGGAATAAACCTAACTAAAGAGGCAAAAGACTTATATGTAGAAAACTACAGGACACTGAAAAAAGAGATAGAGGAAGATGCTAACAGATGGAAGAGCATACCATGCTCATGGATTGGGAGAATCAACATCATTAAAATGTCCATACTACCCAAAGCAATCTATAGATTCAGTGCACTACCCATTAAAATACCAACGATAAATTTCACAGACCTAGAAAGAATTCTTCATAGTTTTATCTGGAAAAAAAAAAGATCACGAATACCCACAGCAATTCTGAGAAAGAAGAATAAAGTAGGTGGGATCTCAATACCAGATTTCAAGCTATACTACAAAGCAACTGTTCTCAAAACAACCTGGTACTGGCACAAGAATAGACATATAGACCAATGGAATAGAATAGAGAATCTAGATATCCACCCAAACCACTATGCTCAACTAATATTTGACAAAGGAGGCATGAACATACAATGGAGCCAAGATAGCCTCTTCAGTAAATGGTGTTGGGAAAATTGGACAGATACATGCAAAAAAATGAAACTGGACCACCAACTTACACCAAATACAAAAATAAACTCAAAATGGATACAGGACTTAAACATTAAAGGGAAACCATAAAAATATTAGAGGAATCCACAGGCAGCAAAATCTCCGACATATGCCAAAAGAACTTCTTCACTGATACTGCTTCAAAGGCAATTGAAGCTAAAGAAAAAATAAACAAATGGGACTATATCAAAATAAAAAGCTTTTGCACAGCAAAAGAAACCATCAACAAAACAACAAGCAAGACCACTGTATGGGAGAAAATATTTGCAAATGTTATCACTGATAAAGGTTTAATCTTCAACATCTAGAGCCAACTTATACAACTTAAGAAAAGGAAGATAAACGATCCAATAAAAAAAATGGGCAACGGACCTAAATAAAACCTTTGCGAAAGATGACAGAAGGAAAGCCAAGAGACCCATTAAAACATGTTCAAAGTCACTAATTATCCAAGATATGCAAATCAAAATGATAATGCGATACCATCTTACTCCTGTCAGAATGGCAATCATCAACAAATCAAGAAACGACAAGTGTTGTTGAGGATGTGGAGAAAAAGGAGCCCTTGTGCACTGTTGGTGGGAATGCAGACTGGTGCAGCCACTGTGGAGAACAGTATGGTGTTTCCTCAAAAAAATAAAAATGGATCTCTCATTTGACCCAGCAATCCCACTCTTAGGAATTTATCCTAAGCACAATTTACAATAGCTACAATTTGGAAACAGCCTAGGTGCCCGTCAGCAGATGAGTGGATCAGAAAACTGTGGTACATCTACACAATGGAATTCTATGCTGCCATTAAAAAGAAGGAACTCTTACCATTTGTAGCAACCTGGATGGAACTGGAGAGCCTTATGCTTAGTGAAATAAGACAATCTATGAAAGAGAAGCACCACATGATCTCACTCATTTGTGGATAATAAAGAACATTGTAAACTGATGAACAAAAGGATAGATACAGAGGCAGTAAAGCATAAACAGACTGTCAAATTATAGCAGGAAGATTAAGGAGAGGTGAGGTAGATAAGAGATATGTGAGACTTTTGAGTTTTGCAGCATCAATTGTTGCATTTCTGGAATGAACTGTCTCATGAGATCCATGCTGAACAGATGCCACTGGATGCTAGGATTCTCCAGCATCTGCACTATATGCTTGGGATCACCCACTTCTGGGTTTTGGGTTTGTATCTGGGCTGCATCAGACTCCATAAATAGGGCTTCTTCCACTGGAATGTGATTCATACCACAAGCAGGCACGTATACACCACTCCTTTTTTTCTGTGGTGTTTCTGTCCCTGTGGCAGGGCTCATTGGTCAGCAGGTTCTGGGAAGAATGAACCAGAGATCTGGAACTCTGTTTATGTTTGATGACCAAGTGGATGGTATGGCCATCCAGAATGTCCCTCTGGCTCATTGTGTCATTGTCTTTGAGAAGATAGCCCATGAAGAACAGCATTAGTTGGTCCATTTAACATTTAAAGTGAGCTGATAGTGTCTCCACAAACTGCCTCACTGAGGTGCCATTAGCTATCATAAAGTCTTCTTGCTTGCCTGGTGTCTTCAATGTCTCTTGAATGATACTCAAAGAGATATTCTTGTTGGTAGGCAGACCTAAAGGATGCCCAGTCTGGGCCATCCTGGATGTTTGAGAGATGACATGTGGCATGGACCTTAGTGGGAAGGCAGACAAAAAGCAGGTGGAAGCAGGGACAGGATGGGTGAGGGAAAATTCCTGGCCTCTGTCTCAGGTGTTATATCCTCAGGTCACAGGCTAGTTTCTTTATTTTCACAAAAGGGATGAGTGATCAGGGTGGAGCTACCTATTTTTCAATGTTCTATCTCCACCCCAGTTTTCCAGATGTGTCCCAGCTGAGGTCTATTATGGCTACTGATTCATATTTGGTGCAAAGTAGGCTAAATAGAGATGATTCCTCCCAGGGTTGCCCCTCCCTTCCCTTATCCACCAAGAGCATAACTTCTTTAGAAAAGGGGTATTGTGATGTTAACTCTGGCCTCAAAGTCTCGGCCAGTACTAACTAGGAAATGATGGCATATTTAGGGATTTCAGGTCTACATAATGACATAAAATAAGAAAATTATCAAAAATATTAGGAACAAAGTTCTCAGGGTGGAATTAAAAAAAGTAAGTAGGAGAGCAGATTGGTTATGTGGGATATGTGGTGCTAGGTCTGAGTTCCTTGTAAGAATATTAGGCTTATATTATGAAAAGTTGGGTCTGTTGAACCCATACATAAAACTATATACCTGTGGGTAGGAATGGAATCTCCCCCTATAAGAAGAAACTTATTTTAAAAAGAAGAAGAAGAAGAAGAAGAAGAAGAAGAAGAAGAAGAAGAAGAA